>OX451210.1:3918996-4137125 GCA_949628255.1 Macrophya alboannulata | reverse complement strand
GTGCTAAAATTTTTGGCGGGAAAACCCCTTGAGTGTATGTCTAAGCAAGCATGCATTCGTATCTCTAGATCTCTCTCTCTCTCTCGCTGCATGTCTCATTCGCTTACGAAATAAGACATTTCTGAAATTTTTAACTCGAAAAATTGCTCCTGGTATCAGGAGAACATCTGACCCGAGGAGGTGTGCTAAAATTTTTGGCGGGAAAACCCCCTGAGTGTATGTCTAAGCAAGCATGCATTCGTATACCTAGATCTCTCTCTTTCTCTCTCTCTTTCTCGCTGCATGTCTCATTCGCTTACGAAATAAGACATTTCTGAAATTTTTAAGTCGAAAAATTGCTCCTGGTATCAGGAGAACATCTGACCCGAGGAGGTGTGCTGAAATTTTTGGCGGGAAAACCCCCTGAGTGTATGTCTAAGCAAGCATGCATTCGTATCTCTAGATCTCTCTCTCTCTCTCGCTGCATGTCTCATTCGCTTACGAAATAAGACATTTCTGAAATTTTTAACTCGAAAAATTGCTCCTGGTATCAGGAGAACATCTGACCCGAGGAGGTGTGCTAAAATTTTTGGCGGGAAAACCCCCTGAGTGTATGTCTAAGCAAGCATGCATTCGTATACCTAGATCTCTCTCTTTCTCTCTCTCTTTCTCGCTGCATGTCTCATTCGCTTACGAAATAAGACATTTCTGAAATTTTTAAGTCGAAAAATTGCTCCTGGTATCAGGAGAACATCTGACCCGAGGAGGTGTGCTAAAATTTTTGGCGGGAAAACCCCCTGAGTGTATGTCTAAGCAAGCATGCATTCGTATACCTAGATCTCTCTCTTTCTCTCTCTCTTTCTCGCTGCATGTCTCATTCGCTTACGAAATAAGACATTTCTGAAATTTTTAAGTCGAAAAATTGCTCCTGGTATCAGGAGAACATCTGACCCGAGGAGGTGTGCTGAAATTTTTGGCGGGAAAACCCCCTGAGTGTATGTCTAAGCAAGCATGCATTCGTATCTCTAGATCTCTCTCTCTCTCTCGCTGCATGTCTCATTCGCTTACGAAATAAGACATTTCTGAAATTTTTAACTCGAAAAATTGCTCCTGGTATCAGGAGAACATCTGACCCGAGGAGGTGTGCTAAAATTTTTGGCGGGAAAACCCCCTGAGTGTATGTCTAAGCAAGCATGCATTCGTATACCTAGATCTCTCTCTTTCTCTCTCTCTTTCTCGCTGCATGTCTCATTCGCTTACGAAATAAGACATTTCTGAAATTTTTAAGTCGAAAAATTGCTCCTGGTATCAGGAGAACATCTGACCCGAGGAGGTGTGCTGAAATTTTTGGCGGGAAAACCCCCTGAGTCTATGTCTAAGCAAGCATGCATTCGTATAGATCTCTTTCTATGCATGTCTTATTCGCTTACGTTATTTAGAAATTCTGAAATTCTAACTCGAAAATTGCTCCTGGTATCAGGAGAACATTTGACCCGAGGAAGTATGCTGAAATTTTTGGCGGGAAATATTAGCGGCGTACATCTAAGCAGGTGTGCATTCGTGTAGATGTGTCTTCATGCATATCTTATTCGCTTAAGTTATTGAGAGTTTTTGAAATAAAATAAATAAAGTCGTCACAGAGCTCCCATGTGAACTCATTGACGCCACGAGGCCGTGTTACCGCGTTGACTGGCGCTGATACTATGAAAGGAACAAGCGCAATATCAAGAAGAAAACTTACCTGTGGACTTGGTATAAAAGGACAAGGCCAGGAGCAAAATTTTTTGAACTACGGGCCTCCGAACCATAAAGCAATATCCCTAATTCCACACGGAACAAGAATTGGGCTACCTCCGATGAAGGGATAAGCTCCGGAAAAAGAAGAAGATATTCAGATTGCATTTTTTTCTCCTGCGATTATTGGGTAAATATCCAATTTTTCTTTGTGAAAATGGTCCATCAATCACCAACAATTGATTCTATATCGATTAAAGTCAAAATGGATCAAAGGTAATGAGATCGGGGGGCTAACTAAAAAAATGCCCCAGGCTAATCTAAAAAATTGTTTTCCAATCAACGAATTACTGTCAAACGTCCGGATTAGTCCATCATTCACCAACAAACGACCGACAAACGATTGCAAAGACAATTAAATAATTCCGAGCAGCTGAGGGGCTAACTATGCGAGGCCGTTGAGTCGGCGGGAGCTCTGAGTTCAAACCCCAATAGCTCTGCTTCAAAGAAATTCGAAAGCATCGTAGAAAACATTTTCCGAAACGATTTTCGGTAAAATCCGGACGAAGAAGTATTGCAATAATTATGTACAATTTCTGTACATAGAATAAAACATATAATATTTATGAATATGCGGTGATCATTATATTATAATTGAAGATTAGGTGAAATGCCTCTGGTTAAAACCAGAGGAATGAATAAATAAAAATAGTACTAATTGGAATCCGAATGAAAAAAAGATTGCTGTAATATGTTTAATGAGTAAAAACTAAACATTTTTTTAAGTCAAGTCTTATATATTGTTTTAGTTGATATCGCATGGTAACAGCGGCAAAGTTTTACCAAATATTTCTTCTGAGTCTGATACAGATAAGAATATGCACTGATATATTAGAAGTAGGATTAATATACAAAATACAAAATTGTCCAATGGCCCTTGTCGCTTATTGTTGAACATTGGTCGCGGCTTCCGGGTGCAACGGGAACAGTTTTTCCCACTCGTTCATACGCTCGGCGTATAGTCCGGTATCCATGGTCAGATTGTCTCCAATTTTCAAGTACTTATTGTTCGTAGGTGTGAACGCGTCCCACGTAACATTTTCGAAGGTATTGTCATCGCAGGGAATTGGGTTTCCGGTTTTAGCGAAAGAAGTCCACATGGAGGTCATTCGCTTGACGGTTGGGTATTCAGGGTCGTCCACTTTGAAGTACGGGAAGTTTCTCTTCATGTTATAGAGATACAGCAAATCATCGTGATGCGTAACACCTATGGCAATCAACGACAATAAATTTAACAAATCGTTAAAAATATTCACCATAATCAACTTCGATTAACAATTAGATAAAAATTTCGATCTCTTACCATAAGGCTTCTTCGTGTCATTCCAAATATTGTGACTGTATCGGCCCTGGTAAGCAAACTCATAGTAGTAAACGGGCTGGCTGGATACCTCGGAGACCAATTTCGCCAACCGATGTACAGAGTATCCAATCACGCCATCAGCGTATAGCTATAATTGAACCCAAACAATTGTTATAAAACGGTATGCTCATTAATATGCAGCATTAAATTCGTCAAAAGATATTGAACAATCTTCATCATCTTCAGATGTAATTCATAGGATATACCCCAGGAAGATTGTCATCGATTTTCACTTACCTGGGCAAGGCCGTTAGCGGTGTCCACAGATACTGGTTGATCTTTGAAATAGTATGACCTCAACTCCTTGCTGATTTGTTTGGAACGTGGGGTGCCCCGTTCGTATAGAAACAAGACTGGCGCAAGTTCTTCCCATTTGGTGTTCAAGTCGTTGAAGAGGGAGTTGTTTCCTTGTCTCGCGCTTTCAATCCAGTCTAAAAGTCGCAATGAAATATTGTATTCTTACAATCATAATACCTCAAGCATAGAATTGTGTCACTCACAGACGGTAACTCCGCCGAATTCATCCTTCGAGATTCCTGTCATCAAAGGGACTTGTTGAAACTTTCCCTGTCGAATTAGGTCCTCGGGCTGAGCTGTGAGGAATCGTTCGACTCCTGGGACCTCGGGTTCCACAACCGGTGACCAAAGGAGTATCGGGTTATAGTTCCAATCCTAATGAACAAGTGACAGTATATTGTGATGAGCAAATAAATATAATGAAAACAATTTAAAATGTTCAAGTCCCGCAACGATTGGTCAGAAAACACTTACGAACATCCTGGATAAAGAATCTGAAAATTCTTCCGCGGGCTTCGTCTTCAAACATGCAATCATACTTCGGATTGTGTCCGTTGGGCATTTCAATAATTCGGCCTGTTTCTTAGCAAGGTCGGTTTGGTTCCCTGGAAGTCGTTCTTGAGTGGTCACCGCTCCACTCATGGCAATCGCACGATGAAAGAGGCCTTCGGACATGGGAGAAACCATGTGCAGAGATACGCTCCATCCTCCAGCACTGTGTCCGGATATGGTAACGTTTTTCGAATCACCACCGAATGCTTCGATGTTCCTCTGTATCCAACGAAGAGCTACCACTTGATCTTTCAGTCCGAGATTTCCTGGCGCTTCGGAATCCCCGGTGCTTATGAACCCTGAAAATTTGGTTCGAGTCAAAAAATGTCACCAACAAGAGATAAGAAGATCTGCAATCATCATTTATCTTCACCTCGAACAAAGTTTTCGACTCAACATTCAAAATCTTAGACAATTCTTACTGACCTAGAGACAGGAGACGGTAGTTTACGGTAACCAGGACGATGTCTTGATCCATCAAGTACTCAGGACCAAAATTTATACTCTGACCAGAACCGTAGTAGAATCCTCCAGGGTGGAAGAATACCAGGACTGGTTTTTTGACGTCAGGATTTTCGGCGCTTGGCAACTGTATCATATAACGATAAAGTCAGTAATATAGGATTCAGACAGTGAATAGAATTATTTCTAGGTCCAAATTTCAGCCGAAATTTGTAGTGAGGATAAAACTTTATCAACCCAACAATTCACAGTTTCGACGAATTACCTCAGGGCTGTAAACATTCAATCTAAGGCAGTCCTCGGACGTGAGAGATCCTCCAGGTTGTGGACAGGAAGGACCTTCCTCAGTCGCATCGAACACTGTAGTCCAAGGTTCGGCAGGTATGGCTGGCTAAAAGTGATAAACAAATACGTGAAACATTTTCTTATCCTATCGCAAGACCTTTAACTCTCGCGATTCGAGTTATTACCATCGGTGACTAATTTCCAATCACAAATATACATGCATACTGCAGTTATCAGCTGCAAGCAATCTTGTAAACAAAATTATAATGACGCGCGTATAATTGCGTGATCAGTACACCAGCAAGAAATATCTTCGCTCGGAAACCAGATATATTAGTAAAAGTGCAGAGCAAAAAATGTCTGTAACTGGGATTTAGTCTGATCCTGATTAGTCTATAGGATTTAGAAATTAGGCTTACCTGAAAACGACGCTCTCCGACTGGCGGCTCGGCGTACCTCACACCACGTGCAGAAAAAAATCGGCTTCCAAGACGAGAGTCCATAAAACTACCACGGATTTTTCCGATGGGTGGATTGACGTCCGCTTGAATTACCGGGGTCTCAGCAAGGGCGGCCCCGGCAAGGGCCATCAGGAGTGACAGGAGCAGGACTCTCATTGTTTAATTAGATAATTAAACAGAGTAAATATCTAAATCTCCCTCACGGGGATATATCAAACGTTTGAATATACTCAGAACGATCGGATAACTCGAGTCTCGACTGATTAGGTGCTGAATACACTCTGAACAACCCAGGGTCAGTTCAGACGTTATATAGCATCGAAACGGGGAAGTCCCCGCAATACGTCTGTACACGTGCGTATCAATAGGAAATTATCTCTTATTCTCAGTATCGTGGCAAGTCCCGGACAAGACCATCACTTTCTGTATTTATTACCGTATTCTACATTAAGTATCAGCGTAACCGTCAACACTCCGATTAAATGAATTAAGTTCACGTAAAGCGTTGAATTAATTGAAGAGATCACGTGGCCTAATATAAACCTCAGTATTCGCTTGATAATTCAGCAAAAACATACATACATTCAATGCTCAATTGCATGCAACGAGTTTTACACATTGTTCAACGTTTAAGATCAATTCATTTCTTTGTTAGCAAAGACGATATATAATAGCTAGTCTGTGTCGAAGGAAATCATTCATTCATTCATTTCCTCTATTGTTCTAATGCAATTTTTAACTTCCCGTTTCTCTGATATCAGAGAAAAGAGGAAGTTATTGTATTCACCCCGAAAATGAAAAGTTGAGTTTTCACTAGATCTCGACGTTTTGAAGTCTAGAGAATCATCTCCGATTATTTTCAGATGGACGTCTGTGTGTGTGTATGTATGTATGTATGTATGTATGTATGTATGTATGTATGTATGTATGTATGTATGTATGTATGTATGTATGTATGTATGTATGTATGTATGTATGTATGTATGTATGTATGTATGTATGTATGTATGTATGTATGTATGTATGTATGTATGTATGTATGTATGTATGTATGTATGTATGTATGTATGTATGTATGTATGTATGTATGTATGTATGTATGTATGTATGTATGTATGTATGTATGTATGTATGTATGTATGTATGTATGTATGTATGTATGTATGTATGTATGTATGTATGTATGTATGTATGTATGTATGTATGTATGTATGTATGTATGTATGTATGTATGTATGTATGTATGTATGTATGTATGTATGTATGTATGTATGTATGTATGTATGTATGTATGTGATCAATTTTTTTGGCTGACGATATCTCGAGAACGAATGATCAGATTTTTATGAATTTGGTATCAATCGACGCGGATTCTCCGAACTTAGAACTGATTAGATTCTGGATTCGATCGGTCCAGTACTTTTCGAGATATTCGAAGAACAAAATTTTGAAATAATTAATTCAATCCACGATATCTCGAGAAAGGATCGACGGATTCTAATAAAAATTGGAATCTCAAAGTTTTCTGGACCGTTGATCACGAATACAAGGACAGATTTTTTTAACCCCTCTCATCTGAAAATTGCCTACCAATAATTATTTTAGGAAATCGTCATACATCTGTTTTTTTGTTTCCTTGAAAAATTTGGACGGGAAGTTTTAGGTCTGGCCCATCGTGGTCAGCCGATTTACCTGCTTGTTTATGGTTTTTTTCTATCTACAATTTCCATTCATGGATATAATATTCATAACGTATTTTTTTTTTCAAAGAAATAGACCGATGAGACATTCACACCAGTCTTACAGCTTCGATCTCACAATAAAACTCCAACTAATCATCATATTCCGGTTTTTATTTTATTTTTTTCCTGTAATATCTAATTCGTTCCCTGTTCGTTCTTCTTATTTTCATCATCCTTTTTCCTCTTTGCATTAGCCTTCCTCGTTTCTTCAGCAGCTTTTCTAGCTTTTGCCTGTTTTTTTGCACCGATCGGATCAAGGCAAGGATCGATACTGGGGAATAGTGAAACAGGCTCGATCTTTCTGTTGGACTTATTACCCCCCTTTTTATTCTCAGTTTCTTTGTCATCTTTATTTTTGCACTCGCCCATTTTGTACGGCTTTACCTTGGGCATTCGCTTCCCATATTTCTGTAATAAAAGCAAAAAAAGAAACAAAAAATTCATGCTATAATTATAACGGATACGAAACACCGTTTTTAATTAAACGCTTCGGGATAAAACAGTACCGATACTATTATCTGTACCCAACTCATTACATAACGAAGTTAGTCATCAAAGTTGCGCAACTTGTAGTCGTAAAACAAGAATTTAATTACACCTCATAGTTTGGGCCATGAACAAACCTAAACGCCTATAATTACTATGTAGGATGAATTTCGGCTCACGTTAAAATCGCGTTGATTAGAATAAGGTGAATAATAATGATGATGATAATGGTGATGATAATCATCGGAACGTTTTACTGTCGATGATCTATTATCTGAATAACAAGTAGCTCACTGGTTTCGGAAATATCGGCGCACCGTAAGCGTCCTTTTCACGTGGTGGTCTTCTGTCGACAGGATCCGAGGGATGCGTTGGCTTCGCCATTTCGGAAACACGAGCCGAAGCCGATCCTCGAAGAGCGCTTTTCTTTATACCAAAAGCGTCGTCTCGGCAGGATTCGCTGATGTGAATATGAGGCTTTGCGATTTCCTCCGTACGAGCCGAAGCTGTTTTCGAAATAAGAACCATTTCAGAATGTGGGCAATTTAGGGGAGGAATTTTTACGGAAAGATACTCTTTGGAGGATTTCAGACTCGTTTTTCAATCAAATCCCAAAACTCAAAATAGAAAATGTTGGATTTAAATCTGGATCTAGGATCTCGCAATTTTGAGGTCGCTGCAGATTCGCAATCAGCGATGCCAAAAACCTTGAGCAATTTATCAAGTTTCAGCTCAAATTCCAAAAAAGCATCGCCGAAATTCCCCGGAGATGAAATATTTGCACGAATCGATCTATTTCGAATTTTTGTAACAGAATTACGGAATGATGGTATTGCCTACCTTTTGCGTTCAGAGCTGCTTTAGATATCGATAAATCAGTCTTGCAGGGACCAGGCTCTGTTCTCCACTTTTTACGCTCCTTTGCCTTTTTTTCGTCCTCTTTCTTTTTGTCATTTTCCTCTGTAGCGGTTTGATCGTCATTCTTTTTCTCTTCTTCGTCCGTTTTCTCCCCTTCGGACTTTTCCGTTGTATCATCTCCCGCAGAACCCTTCTGATCTTTACCCGCCTTCTTCTTTCCCTTTTTTTTCTTATTTTTATCCGTTTTTTCGTCCTCCTTTTTCCGCTGCTCTTCCAGCACCTTTTTACCTCTGTCTTCGCTCTCCTCTAGCTGCTTTTTCATCTCTTTGGCTTCTGGGTCTCCACGGTCTTTCAAAAACCGGTAGGATGGCAGTGCCAAAATCGACACCCAATCTGTTATCTAAATTTTCAAATGAAAACAGAACACCTTCATTTCATTAACGATCGACAAAAGTTTGAAGAAATCTTTTCCAAAATAACTAGCCTTGTAAGCAAGAGCGGTTTTCTTAATTCCCCCGGGAGTGAGAAGTCTGGAAATTTCCTCATCGGTAAGAGAGTTCGGGCAAGCTTCTGCCTTTTTAGCAAGTGACATTTTTTTCTCGCGTTTCGTTGCCTTGTGCTTCAACGCATTTTTCGATATTTCCAACGCGTGACAGCTCTCGATTTTATGAACATGTGGTTTAGCGATTTCCTCGATCCTAGGACTCGGCTTATAATTTAAAGCAGCCTTCGTGATCGGGTTCGGAACTTCCTTTCCCGGTTCCTCGTCCTTCCACACAAACATAGCCAGCTCTTTGACTCGCTTCGATGGCTTTGCCTTCAAGGCAGCCTTCGAAACGCTCAAATCCAATCGACATGTTAATTTAACGTCAGATTTTGGCGCTGGCTGTGATATCACTAGCAATCTTTTCTTCAGCAGACTTAATGGCTTGGATTCTCGAACCTAGATGAAGTGTGAACGGAGGGATGAGCCGGGATAAAATTCAACCCTGCGCGACTTTATGATCCAAATTAATTATATCCACTAACGATTGGTTCTGGTTCAGGGATTTTTCGAGGTAGAGCATTTGTCTTCGCCCAGGCATTAAATCTCGCCCAATCAGCTGCGGTCTTCAGCCATCCCTTCAGGTTCAGTTTGTGCCTTTTTTGCTTGCTTCAATTAGGACACGCAAAGTGAGTAAGGGAATTGAATTTTTTTACTATCATCGAGGAGGTGTTTGTTCATTTGGCAAAGAAAGAAAAAAAAAGTTGGAAAACGTTATTGAAATGGAAACTGTCGATGAACCTACTTCGATTTTCCTTTTCCTTTTCCTTTTCCTTTTCCTTTTCCTTTTCCTTTTCCCTTAGGCCTCGTGGGTTTCGGTTTTGCAGCTGGCTTAGGCGGCATCGTGGGATATTAATTATTTCTTCTTAATTGTCGTGAGGAATTTATCAAATGATTTAATTTCGTTAGAATCACGAAGTCAGGATAACGGATTAGGATTTTTACGGCTTTGAAATTTTTTTTTAACCCCTTGGCTGACCATCGTTAAACATTTTGCGGATCTGCTTTTTGAATATGCAGAAAATTTTGTTACTATAAAAATTTTGGCTTTGGTTTATCCCGAATGTTGTTCATGGTTTTCGAAAATGGTCAAGAAGTAAGCGAAAAAATAAATTTTATTTCATTTTGATTTAGAATTTAGAATTTATTGACCGTTTGGTCGCTTGATTTTCATCGAACAATCGAAATCTGTACGGTACTGGTCCGAATTTAGCTTCCATCTTATCGACTCTAATCGTAAAATATACGCAGTGTCTTGGAACAAAAAGATTATCTAATGATGGAAAATTAAAAAAAAAAAGAAGAAATTACGCTCTGTGTAGTTGGTTTTCGAATAAGTTCGCCATATATTATAGAATTACATTTTTACAGCCAAATTGTACAAAATACTTGTTTCAAATCTGATATACAAGTCAATATGCAATGATATATTAGTAGCAAGAGTATAATTGTAATGCATGACGAATGCGACGATCTGTTCAATGGCCTGCACTATTGTTCATTGTTTAACATTAGTTGCGGCTGCTGGGTGCAACAGGAATACTCTTTCCCACTCTTTTCTAGCCTCGGTGTGTAGTCCGGTGTTCATGGTCAGAGCGTCTCCAATTTCCAAGTACTTCTTGTTCGTAGGTGTGAACGGTTCCCACGTAACATTTTGGAAGGTTTTGTCATTCTTGGGAATCGGGTTACCGGTTTTAGCGAAAGAACTCCACATCGACGTCATTCGCTTGACCGTCTGGTATTCAGGGTCGTCAACTTTGAAGTACGGGAAGTTCCTCTTCAGGTAAAAGAGGTACAGCAAGTCATCGTGATGTACAACACCTGCGGTAATTGATGAGTGTAAATACAACGAATCAGCAAAAATATCGATCGTAATCAACTCGCATTAGAAGATGAAGATTTCGGTCTCAATTACCATAAGGCTTCTTTGTGTCATTCCATACAGTGTGACTGTATCGGCCCTGGTAAGTCAGCTCATAGTAATAAACGGGCTGGCTGGACGCCTCGGAGACCAGATTCGCTAGGCGGTGTACAAGAAATCCTTGTCTGTCAGCGAATATCTATAATCAAACCGCAAAAATAGTTCTAAACCGGTAATCTCGTTGATGTGCAGCATTAAATTTGTCAAAGAATATCAACTGATCTTCAACGTTATTCGATATACTTCGTGGGACATGCCCCAGGATGGTTTTTCATTGATTTTTCACGTACTTGGGCAAGACCGTTGGCCGTGTCTACAGATATTGGTTGATCCTTGAAATAAAATGACCTCAACTCCCTGCTGATCTGTCTGGAACGTGGCGTTCCGCGTTCGTAGAGAAACAATATTGGTGCGATCTCTTCCCACTTGGTGTTTAGGTCATTGAAGTAGGAGTTATTTCCTTCCTTAGCTCTTTCGATCCAATCTAAACGTCGCAATGAAATATTGTATTTTACACAATAATGATAATTCGAATAATTTGTACAAACGAATCACAATATAGAGTCACTCACAGACGACACTTCCGCCGAATTCATCCTTTGTGATTCCTGTCATCAAAGGAACTTGGTTGAACTTTCCTTGTCGGATTAGGTCTGCGGGCTGGGCTGGAAGGAATCGTTCGACTCCCGGGACCTCAGGTTCGACGACTGGTGACCAAAGGAGAAACGGGTGTCCGTTCCATTCCTAATGAACAAGTGATATGAGTTTCTAATACGCAAATGAATAATTCAAATAGGTCGGAGTCCTTGAAAATCTCAAGGATATGTGCGAAGACACTTACAAACATCCTGGACAATGTATTGGAAATCTCTTCGGCAGATTTCGTCTTCAAGCAAGTGATCATACTTCGGATCGTGTCCGTTGGGCATTCCAATAACTCAGCCTGTCTCTTGACAAGGTATGTTTGGTTTTTTGGAAGATCTCGATGTTCCGTTGCCGCTCCACTCATGGCAATTGCACGATGAAAGAGGCCTTTGGACATGGGAGAAACCATGTGTAAAGACACGCTCCTTCCGCCAGCACTGTGTCCGGATATGGTTACGCTTTTTGAGTCGCCACCGAATGCTTCAATATTCCTCTGTACCCAACGAAGAGCTTCCACTTGATCTTTCAGCCCAAGATTTCCCGGTGCTTGGGAATCCCCGGTGCTTATGAATCCTGAAAATTTGGTACGTGGGACTTGTTTACCGCTCGAAATACGTTTGAATATTCAGAATGAGAGATCCGATGATCAATTATTATTAATTTCCGTCTTAAATGAAGTTTCTGAATGAATATTCAAAACATTCGACAATTTTTACCAACCCAGGGATTGGAGACGGTAGTTTACGGTAACTAGGACGATGTCGTGATCCATCAAGAACTCAGGTCCAAAGCTTATGCTCTGGCCACCACCGACGTAAAATCCTCCAGGGTGGAAGAATACCAGGACTGGTTTCTTGACGTCAGGCTTTTCGACGCTTGGCAACTGTATCATCATGATCAAATCAGTAATAGGATTAATATGACGATTCAGATAACTGTCAGTAGCCTCTGGATATACAGAAACAACCGCATCATCTCTAATCATTGATAATTGATCAACCCAACAATTCATAGTTTTGACGAATTACCTCAGGACTGTAAACATTCAAACGAAGACAGTCCTCGGACTGGAGACGTCTACCAGGTTGTGGACAAGCAGGACCTTCCTCAGTTGCATCAAATACTGTGGCCCAAGGTTTGGCAGGGATGGCTGGCTAAAAGTGACAAACAGGTACATGAAACATTTTTTCATTCTACCGGAAAATGTTGAATAACCGATCCCTATCAGTCTACAAGATTCAGGAATCAAGTTTACCTGAAAACGATGCTCTCCGACTGGCGGCTCGGCGTATCTCACACCACGTGCAGAAAAGAATCGTCTTCCCAGACGAGACTCCATGAAATTACCACGAATTTTTCCGATGGGTGCATCAACGTCTACTTGATTCACCGGGGTCTTAGCAAGGGCAGCCCCGATAAGGGCTAACAGGAGTGATAGGAATAGGACTCTCATTGTTTAATCAGATAATTAAACAGATTGAAAATATCTGAATCTCCCTTACAGAGATACCAAACGTTTGAATATATTCGGTAGGATCAGATAACTCGCGTCTCGACTAATTGAGTGTTGAATAAACACTAGAGGACATCAGGTTATTTTGTACGCTATATAGTGTCTCAAAACAGGAAAATCTCTCTATAAAACGGCGCAACTGCGTGCGTATAGGCATACCTATAGCTGGAATTATCCTATATTCTCAGAATCGGGGGGCAAACTCGTATTTATGAGTAGATCAGGCGTGCAAGTATCATCATCACCATCGACACTCTGATGAAATGAATTCAGTTCACGTATATGAGCGTTGAATTGAATAGATCATGTAGAATAACACAAACCGCAGTATACGCTCGATGATTCCACGAACCTATACGTGCAACGGGTTTTACACATCGTCCAACGTTCAATGGTATCTCTAGGTCATATCTTATATGTGCTATTCTATGGGGTTGATTCAAATAAGTTCGCCATATGTGATCGAATCACTTTATTGCAGCCAAACTTTACAAAATACTTGTTTCAAGTCTGATAAAAATTAGATATGCAATATGATATATTAGACAAAAGATTAGAATAACGCATGACAAATGCAAAGAATTGTTTGGTGGCCATTATCATATCGCTTATTGTTCAACAGTAGTTGCGGGTTCAAGGATGCAACGGGAATACTCTTTCCCACACGTTCATACGTTCGGCGTGTAGTCCGGTGTTCATGGTCAGAGTGTCTCCAATCCTCAAGTACTTCTTATTCGTAGTTGTGAACGCGTCCCATGTAACACTTTCGAAGATTTTGTCATTCTTGGGAATCGGGTTTCCGGTTTTAGCGAAAGAACTCCACATCGACGTCATTCGCTTGACCGTCTGGTATTCAGGGTCGTCAACTTTGAAGTACGGGAAGTATGTCTTCAGGTAAAAGAGGTACAGCAAGTCATCGTGATGTACAACTCCTACGGCAATATTAATGACAGTAAATGCAACGAATTATCAAAAATATCGATCACAATTGACCTCGTATAATAAGATGAAAATTTCCAACTCTTACCATAAGGTTTCCTTGTATCATTCCACACACTGTGGCCGTATCGGCCCTGGTAAGCAAACTCATAGAAGTAAACAGGCTGGCTGGACACCCCGGAAATCAATTTCGCTAGTCGATTTTCAGAAAATGCGGTTCCATCAACAAATAGCTGTAATTGAGGCAAAAAATTGTTCTAAAACGGAACGCTCATTGATGTGCAACAATTAATTTCTTACAGAATGTTAACTGATCTTCATCGTTGTTCGATATGCCTCAGGATGGTTGTCATTGATTTTTCACGTACCTGTTCTAAGCCGTTGACCGTTTTCAAAGATATTGGTTGATCCTTGAAATAGAATGATCTCAACTCCCTGCTGATTTGTTTGGAACGTGGCGTTCCGCGTTCGTAGGAAAACAAGACTGGTGCTAATTCTTCCCACTTGGTGTTTAGGTCCTTGAAAAAGGAGTCATTTCCTTCTTTCGCTCTTTCGATCCAATCTAAACGTTGCAATGAAATATTGTATTTTATATAACAGTAATGATACTGCCAAAAATTTGTATGAATGAACCATAGTATAGTGTCACTCACATACGAGAGTTCCACCAAATTCATCCTTCGAGATTCCTGTTATCAAAGGAACTCGGTGGAATTTTCCTTGTTGGATCAGGTCTGCGGGCTGAGCTGGAAAAAATCGTTCGACGCCTGGGACCTCAGGTTCGACGACTGGTGACCAAAGGAGAAACGGGTGTCCGTTCCATTCCTAATGAACAAGTGATACGAGTTTGTGATAAGCAAATGAATAATTCAAATAGGTCGAAGTCCTTGAAAATCGCAAGAATATGTGCGAAAACACTTACGAACATATTAGGCAAAGTATTGGAAAGTTCTTCGGCAGTCTTCGTCTTCAAGCAGGTGATCATATTTCGGATTGTGTCCGTTGGGCATTCCAATAACTCGGCCTGTCTCTTAGCAAGGTATGTCTGATTTCTCGGAAGATCTCGATTTTGCGTTGCCGTTCCACTCATGGCTATCGCACGATGAAAGAGGCCCTTCGACATGGGAGAAACCATGTGTAGAGATACGCTCCATCCTCCAGCACTGTGTCCGGATATGGTAACGCTTTTCGAATCCCCACCGAATGCTTCAATATTTCTTTGTACCCAACGCAGAGCTTCCACCTGATCTTTCAACCCGAGATTTCCCGGTGCTTGGGAATCCCCGGTGCTTATGAACCCTGAAAATTTGGTACGTGGGACTTGGTTACCGCGCGAAATACGGTTGAATATTCAGAATAATAGATACGATGATCAATTATCATCAATTTCCATCTTAAATTAAGTTTCAGAATGAATATTCAAAACATTCGACAATTTTTACCAACCCAGGGACTGGAGACGGTAGTTTACGGTAACTAGGACGATGTCGTGATCCATCAAGAACTCGGGACCAAAACTTGAGCTCTGGCCAGAACCGTAGTAGAATCCTCCAGGGTGGAAGAATACTAGGACTGGTTTTTTGACGTCAGGCTTTCCGGCACTTGGCAACTGTATCATAAGGATAAAATCAGTGATAGGATAATATGATGCTCCAGAAAACTGTCGATAGACTCTGCAGAACAATTTCGATAAAGAATACAACCGTAAATCTATCGTTTCAACGAATTACCTCAGGACTGTAAACATTCAATCGAAGGCAGTCCTCGGACCGGAGAGTTCCTCCAGATTGTGGACAGGAAGGACCTTCCTCAGTCGCATCAAATACTGTGGTCCAAGGTTTGGCAGGGATGGCTGGCTAAAAGTGACAAACGAGTACGTGAAACATTTTTTCAGTCTATCGCAAAACCTTGAACAAACGATCCCTATTAATCTACAGGATTCAGGAATCAAGTTTACCTGAAAACGATGCTCTCCGACTGGCGGTTCGGCGTACCTCACACCACGTGCAGAAAAGAATCGTCTTCCCAGACGAGACTCCATGAAATTACCACGGATTTTTCCAATGGGTGCATCAACGTCTGCTTGATTCACCGGGGTCTCAGCAAGGGCAGCCCCGATAAGGGGCAACACGAGTGATAGGAATAGGACTCTCATTGTTTAATTAGATAATTAAACAGATTGAAAATATCTGAATCTCCCTTACAGAGATACCAAACTTCTGAATATATTCGGTACGATCGGATAGCTCGTCTCTCGACTAATTGGGTGTTGAATAAACACTGAAGAACGTCAGGTCATTTTGTACGTTATATAGTGTTTAGAAACAGGAAAATCTCTGCGTATAATTCTACACTACTGCACGTACATAGGTATTACAGGAATTATCCTATATTCTCAGAATCGGGGTAAACTCGTATATACTTACCAGTAGACGAAGTGCGTAAGCTTCACCATTACCATCAACATTCTGATGAAATGAATTCTATTGACCATTGAATTGAGGATATCCAGTGGCATGACATAGAGTATAAACCGCAGAATAGAATACGATTGATAAATTCACAAAACATACACATACTCGTACATACATTCAATACTAAATTACATTTACAATATTCAATAATAAATTACACGTAGCACCCCAAAAACTGAAACGTGTCTTTCTACTTAGGTTATATCTTACGTGAGATTCTGTGCCCTACTGAAAAAGTTCATGTGATAAATCACATGATGTTATGAAAGAGTTCTCGATGTAATTTATCATATGATTTATCTTGTGAATTTGCTAAAATATATATAAGAAATCACATAATAAATTACATAAACACGAATTATCAGATATAACGTAAAACAAATTACATGATAAACTATACGATTGACCATATGATTTTTGATATAGTATATCTGAATGATTCGTGCTTATGTGATTAATTATGTGATTTGTTATATATTTTAGCAAATTCACAAGACAAATCATATGATAAATTACATTCAGAATTTTTTCATAACATCATGTGATTTATCTCATGAACATTTTCAGTAGGGTGGGGTTAATTTTCGAATAAGTTCGACATGTATGTATAATAGAATTACTTTATTTCAGCGAATTTCGACGAGATACCTGTCTCAAGTCTGACACAAGTTATACATATGCACTGATATATTAAGAGGAAGATTATAATAATATATGCTAAATGGAAAGAATTGTTCAATGGCCATTATGGCTCAATGTTTAACATTAGTTTCGGCTGCTGGATGCAACGGGAACACTCTTTCCCACTCGTTCATACGCTCGGCGTATAGTCCGGTGTTCATGGTCAGAGTGTCATCGATTTTCAAGTACTTCTTGTTCGTTGGTGTGAACGGGTCCCACGTAACATTATCGAAGGTCTTGTCATTCTTGGGAATCGGGTTTCCGGTTTTAACGAAAGAACTCCACATCGACGTCACTAGCTTGACCGTCGGGTACTCAGGGTCGTCCACTTTGAAGTACGGAAAGTATTTCT
Source organism: Macrophya alboannulata (assembly GCA_949628255.1). Lineage (NCBI taxonomy): Eukaryota > Metazoa > Arthropoda > Insecta > Hymenoptera > Tenthredinidae > Macrophya > Macrophya alboannulata. Next base: position 4,119,777 of record OX451210.1, on the reverse strand, counting down.
CCGGGTAAAAGAAGTATAGTAAGTCATCGTGATGCGTAACACCTGCGATAATTAATGACAATAAATGTAACAAAATATCGATCGTCATCGACTCCGTAAAACAAGATAAAAATTTCGATCTCTTACCATAAGGCTTCTTCGTGTCGTTCCAAACATTGTGACTGTATCGGCCCTGGTAAACAAAGTCGTAGTAGTAAACGGGCTGGCTGGATACCTCGGAGACCAATTTCGCTAGCCGATGTACAGAGAATCCTATATGCGCATCAGCGAATAGCTAAAATTAAACCCAAGAACAGAGAATGTAGAATGATCTTCATCATCATTCGATGTACTTCATAAGAAGTACCCCGCGCAGATTGTCATCGATTATCACATACCTGGGCAACGCCGTTGACCGTGTCCACGGATACCGGTTGATCCTTGAAAAAGTATGACCTCAACGCTCTGCTGATTTCTCTGGAACGTGGCGTTCCGCGTTCGTAGAGAAACAAGATTGGCGCGAGTTCTTCCCATTTCGTGTCTAGCTCGGTGAAGTAGGAGTCATTCCCGTTTCTCGCGCTTTCGACCCAGTCTAAAAGTCGCGATGAAATGTTGTATTTTTTATAGTTATATGGTACCTCGAGCAACTTGTATCAATAAAAGATATGACAGTGTCACTCACTAACGACTACTCCGCCGAATTCATCCTTCGTGATTCCCGTCATCAAAGGAACTTGGTAGAATTTTCCTTGTCGGATAAGGTCTTCGGGCTGGGCTGTGAGGAATCGTTCCACTCCCGGGATCTCGGGTTCGACGACTGGTGACCAAAGGAGTATCGGGTTCACGTTCCATTCCTGATGAACAAAATGACATGTAATAATTCAAATAATTCCAAAATTCTTAAAAACTGTCAGGACATGTCCGAAAACACTTACAAACATCCTGGGTAAACTAGCGGAAATCTCTTCAACAGGCTTCGTCTTCAAGCAGGTGATCATATTTTGCGTCGTGTCCGTTGGGCATTCCAATAGCTCGGCCTGTCTCTTGATGAGGTACGTCTGGTTCCGGGGAAGTCCTGCATGGACGGTAGCCGATCCACTCATGGCAATCGCACGATGGAAGAGTCCTTTGGACATGGGAGAAACCATGTGTAGAGATACGCTCCATGCGCCAGCACTGTGTCCGGATATGGTAACGTTTTTCGAATCACCACCGAATGCTTCGATATTCCTTTGTACCCAACGAAGAGCTTCCACTTGATCTTTCAGTCCGAGATTTCCCGGTGCTTGGGAATCCCCGGTGCTCATGAACCCTGAAAATTTGGTACGTGAACAAGAGATACGAATATGATCATCATTATTTATCTTGAACGCTTAAACGAAGCCTCTGACTGCAGAGTATTCGAAATGTTCGATCAAATTTCACTGACCTAGGGATTGGAGACGGTAGTTTACGGTAACTAGCACAATATCTTGATCCATCAAGTAGTGGGCACCAAAACCTGTGGTTTGGCCAGAACCGGCGTAAAATCCTCCAGGATGGAAGAATACTAGGACTGGTCTTTTGACGTTAGGTTTTTCGGCACTCGGCAACTGTATCATATGATCTTTATTAGATAACTCGAGATTTCAGCCCAATTATAAACTATTCCTAACAATTTATAGTTTCGACGAATTACCTCAGGACTGTAAACATTTAATCGAAGGCAGTCCTCGGATGGGAGAGTTGCTTGAGGTTGTGGACAGGCAGGACCTTCCTGAGTCGCATCGAACACCGTGGTCCAAGGTTTGGCAGGGATGGCTTGCTATAAGCGATAAACTGTACGTTAAACATTTTATCAGTCTATCGCAAGGCCTTGAACTCCCGCTATGCGAGTTATTGCCATCCGTGCGACTAATTTCCAATCACAAACATACATATATGCAGGTCGCGGTTATCAGCTGCTATTGAGTTCGTAAACAGACTTTTTACAACGCGCTTATAGCGTGATCAGCACGTCGCGGTTAAAACCCGCTAGAAATCGACTGATAAAACCATTGAACAAAAAATCCCTCATTAGTCTACAAGATTTAGGAATCAAGTTTACCTTAAAACGACGCTCTCCGACTGGCGGCTCTGCGTACCTCACACCACGCGCAGAAAAGAATCGTCTTCCTAGACGAGAGGTCATGAAATTACCTCGAATTTTTCCGATGGGTGCATTGACGTCCGTCTGATTTACCGGGGTCTCAGCAAGGGCGGCTCCGACAAGGGCCAAGACGAGTGATAGGAAAAGGACTCTCATTGTTTGATCAGATAATCAAACCGAGTCAATATTTGAGTCTCCCTTACAGAGATACTAAATATTTGAATATATATTCAGAACAATTGGATAACTCGCGTCTCGACTGATTAGGGGCTGGATAAGCACTGAAGAACGGTGGCTAATTTCATATGTTATATAGTCTCCTAGTCGAGGAAAGTGACTGCGACATTATAGCCGTTTGCGTAGATCGGTTTTGGAATTATCTTATATTCTCAGAATCGTGCGGTAATCCCCAGACCAGACCGTCACTATAAGCTCTATTCATGACCGTATTCATACGCTTTAGATGATTCGTGTTAGTCTCACAATTGTCGTCACATTCTGATGAAATACATTTAGTTGAATTAATACGAGCATTTATTCCTGAATGGTCCGTATGTATGTATGTATAACCGTAAGTCTTTCTTCGAATTTAAGACACGAGTTACAGTCCAATGGGTTTCGATCGGACTCGAACTTTTTCCACGAATGTAATCATGCAGAATTTTTGTCATTTTTTTTTTATATCGTTAAAAAGATGAACGATAACACTTCTGATGTAAGCTGTAGAGTGACACGAGTGCTCTTCGCTCACTGAAGCTGTTTATATTCAGTTTCATTATTATACCTATACGTAAGTTGTAATTCTCAGTCTTTCTGATTTCATACATTATTTCGACGCCTGGGCGGAAGAAGATCGTATCTCGGAAAACCCTTGAAGAAGATCGTAACTCGAAAAACCGATAAAGAAGATCGTAACTCGGTCGACCCTTGAAGAAGATCGTAACTCGGAAAACCGGTGAAGAAGATCGTAACTCAGACAACCTTTGAAGAAGATCGTAACTCGGAAAACCCGTACGGGTTTTCCGAGTTACGATCTTCTTCAAAGGTTGACTGAGTTACGATCTTCTTCACCGGTTTTCCGAGATTCGATCTTCTTCCGCCCAGGCGTCGATTTGAGATGTATGTACTTTTTCAGTATTCCTAATTTTTAATACGCTGAAATTTTTGAAGATTATTCTCTTCCTGCGTAGTACGTAATAAATCGGACAAATATGACTTGCAATATGTGCACCGAGCATGACTCGTTGCACAAGAGTTGAACATAATAATTTAGGCGAAAATATTATCATATTTTTTTTATTAGATGACTGTATTACTTAACAAGAAACAGTCGATTAGGTTGAATAAAAACTAGATATCACTACGATCGTTAACGTTAATAAAAATGATTGAGGAACTGATTTTCCAGCCGATCCAAAATAGCTGCTTCCGAACAATGTGAAGCCTGGAAAATACGAAAACAAGTATTTTGGATAAAGAAGACAAATTTTTAACATACAATTTCATTCATAAAAATTTTCAGCCTGTCTACTCACTCTTGTCGTTAGGATCGCGAATTCCACACTGACGATAGCCCACTTTTTCACGTCTTTTTGATGGAATGTAACCCGGGATTGGCAGACTCGGGGACTTCAGTTTCCCCGTCGACATAAGTTTGCTGAAATCTTGTTCGAGTCTGTTCGCAATCGGTCCTAAAAAAACACCATGGGAAGAGTTATTCGGCTTCTCTTGTTCGGATATTATCTTTACGGTCGTCTGTTATCACTGTCCAAGATTCTCAGAAAATTTTGGTACAAATCTCTACCTTTGAAGTGCATCAGGAACTGAATGCATCCTCCGTTGTGCAGGGTTTTAGTCTTCCTGCTATCAACGGATAGCATCCATTCAGGAATTCCCATAACTTCTCTGACATCCTCGATGAATTGTGCTCTGGAGATGAAAACGAGAATTTGATAATAATTAGGAAATTTTCCATGAGAAATTATCAAGACGATCTTAATTAATTACACTTACACGACAAATCTTGGGGGTTTCCTGATGTTCACATACTTTACTATGTCGTTGTCAGGCTCGATGTTGGCACAGGCGAACCTGTCGCCTCCAAAATCTTTGTCCATTATGACGATCGATTTTCCCATCGCAGTGACTATGCCTTCCAATGGAAAGTTCGGATCCGTAAAGACTTGTCGTTTAAGACCGATGTCTATGGTTCCTAATCGAGCCGAAATATCTCCAACGTGACATCTCAGGGGTAAATCACGTCCGCATTCTTGTCTGTATAGATCTTCCTGTTTGATGAATAGAAAAACGGAGGGTAATCGGGGCTTGGACGGTCTTCAGGATTCAATATTTTCAAAATTAAATATAGCTCAGCTCACGTTCAGAGGATCTGCGAGCTGGGTGAAATAGGGATTCCATATGTAGCCTCCGGCCACACATCGCGTAGCTGGAACCCTGACTGTTGCATCAACGCCTACGGGATTGACGAAGATTGCCCAGTTGTGGTTTCTCGTCTGAAATAAAACCATTAGATTCATTCATAATCTCTCATGATCTTCTATCCATTGAAAATAGACTCACGACGTTCCGGTCGTGTTTTCCTGGATGTCGTAGCTTCACTTCGATGATCGTCTCGCTCTTACTATCATCTCTGTAAACCAATTGCGTCTGTGAAAAATATTCGAATCAATTACCTTGTCAAAAAACTTATCGAAGGTTTCAAAACATACTGAAAGTAATCCCAACTTCTAACCATTTTTATATATCCATAGGCAAAGCCTTGGGGATGATGAAACGAGGCGATGGCTCTGAGTTCCCTGGCTTCGGACGGTGCATATCCTCTTTCGATGCTTGAGCAAGCCCATCTGCAACGAGGGAGGCCCATTAATCGAGAGATTTTGTTGAATGGAAACGAATGAATGACAAAAATTTACCTCAGATTTCTATCTTTCTTGTGTATCACAACGCTTCGACCGAGTATGCTGTTCAGTCCGAACAACGGTAGCAGAGAATCGTTGTATACGGTCTCATATTTCTTTCGATTTTCCAGTGTCCCAAATTTTCCGCTCAAGTCCCCCATTTCGTACTGATCGGCAGTTCCTTCGGCGGGCAAAGGCAACTGGGATATGTTAACACCCAAAGGATTCCAATGGTCGTATAAGGTTGTCGCTTCGCATGGAAATTCCAAGTCGATTTCTATGGGTGCCTGATTAGGAAATTGTAGATCGGTGTTAGGTAAGCGGTTGAAAAAATTTTAGGAGAAAATAGTTTCAGAAATCAATGTAGTCCGTCATGTTTACCACGTGAATGTGATAACCGCTCATGTCGCTGTGTAGCCCTTCTAAATTAACTTCAACGTCCGTAACGTCGTATTCCGTTTGCTGTATGAACTCCAATTTCCCTTTGACCACCGTCTGGTCACCGTTACTGAACCAATCCTTGACGACTGCCTTTCGTCTGTAGACCGCGCTGATTCTGTATACGAAAGAGAGAAAATAGAGAACAACTTTTTGGAAATCGTTGACTTTGATCTGAAATCAGCATCGTGCAAGGTTTACATTGAACATGCCAGTCTTTCTCCGCGAGCAACTGGCCCGTGATCGTCGTAGATAACTAAACTGTTTCCCAGAATATTTCCTGAGCCAGTTAACGGGAGCATTGGATCGGTAAATAATTTGCGAGTGAGCTTTGGCCCGAACTGTTTACGGCCAGCAATCTGGAGCTTTTCGTGTCTCGAGAGATCCCCCAGACGACAGAGTGTCACTTCTTTTCCTGAACACCATTCTGGATGATCGGGATCCCAGTGAACCTGGAAGAGAAAAAAAAACGGAGTCAAGCACGCCGATCGTTGAAAGGGACTTTTCCTTTACATGTTTTTATAATCAAATAACGAACCTTGTGAGGATTGTAAGGACTTCCGGTACTGAGACATCGGGCAGTCCAATTATAGTAATCTTTTCCCGGAGCATGTTCGTGTATCATCCATCTGCAGCAAGGAGATAAGATAATTTGGAGAGAATTTTCAATTTTAATGAACGTTTGATGAAAGATTCTTGCACCGATTTACCTGTGATCTACTGAATTGTTCAGCGAACTGCCATCTGCGTGAACCAAATTTTCAATGATCACAGTCGTATCCATTAAGGAGTCGTGCTTTGGCTGTCTGAATAAAATTCGTCCGACTATTGGATACCTGAAGATAACTTCTGCCGTGAACATCGGCATCTGTCCAGCGTTGTTTGGCAAATGATGCATGAACGTTGCGCAAACCCAAGGTATAACACCGGTGTTATCCGTCTCATTGTACCTGTTAAAATTTGCGCGTTAGATTCTCTCTCCTGAATTTAATCGCAGAGATTTTGGTCCTCAAAACTCACTTGTGGAGTACCAAGGACCGATGCACGACACTGTGAATGCCGGAAAGAGGCAGATAGATGTCCCAGTAAGATCCGCTGAGCTCTGCGCTATTTTGTACAAAATTTTTGTGGTAGAAACCCTCCTTTCGGCCTTGAAGTTTACCGGAAAGATCGCCGATCGCGTATTGATCCTGCGTTCCGAGACCTGAAACCGATTCGAATATCCGATGAGGAGTTTTGTGGGTCAGAATAAAAAAATACGCGGAATCTTTCCTCGCGCTGCAGGACAATTCTCTTTCACGTTTACCTGCCGGTGGTGTACTGCTACCGTGAGTCTTCAGCGGGTCGTACAAATCTTTCGTTGAAACGCAGGGGCTTTCGGTCTGGCCTAAATTTCGCATAGGCTGCTGTGGCAAATCGTGAATTCTATACGATGCTATCTTCGTCGCATATCGGAGTCGAGTTGCCAAATCGTTGACCGGCGATAAGGAGACGTTTACCCAGGTTGGATTAAAGGGCGATTCCTGACTCAGTGTTACTTCTCCTTTTATACCGTTCGAGTTTACTAACGCCCTGAAAAAAAATTCGAGATCGTCAAGGCGTCGAAGAAAAAAAAAAAAAATTTTTTTGCTTCAACTTTAGCGCATATTTTCTTTAGCTTACTTAGCTGTGATCTGTTTACGATGTTTTATCTTAGCGCAGGCCAAAAACGAGTCGCCGTGTGTTGGGTGAAACACTACGACGTACAGAAGTCGTTGAGGACCGAGTAAATCGGCAGGTAGCAAAGCCAGCTCTGGATCGCGATAAGCAGTCTTTGATTTTTTCTGAAAATCAGTAGCCACCTTTAACTTTCCCAGACGTGAGTCTACGTCGCCTATTGATTTCCCTGTCCCAGAGTTATCCGGGTCAAAGACAGTCTGCAGAATGTTGCAATTGTCGTCCCCATTTTCTGTACGAATGAAAAGGAAACAGAAAAAATCGATTGTATTGTTGAAAATTTCCTGGATCGAGGAGAACTTCTCACACTTCTCGTTCCTTTCTACTCATCTCGACTTTAACTCTTCCCCACCTTTTCCAGAATCGAATATATCAGTGACGTAGATTTTCCACTGATGTTCGGTAAAGTCTTGGGGGGTCGTCTTGTGCTTTGAAACGTGATGAAGGTCTGTATAAATTATTGTATCCGTCGTATTGTCTCCTGGTGAACCACCGAGCCATCTAAACCACATGCTGCCAGCTACAGGTCCGTGGAAACGAGCCTCGGCTAACTTTTCTTCGTTTTTATCAGATACCTTTAAAATAAGTTCGAGGATTTGAATCAAAATTTGAAAATTGCGATCTGGAATCACTTTCACAGGCTTTAAACCTTGACGTTCGATTAGATTATGCACTTTTCATACAGGTCAAAGTTATACCGATGTCAGAGAGTACAGAGTTCAACATAATTTAATATCCTCTCACCGTAATAGAAGCGCAAATTATTCTCGAGCTGTAGGTGTCTTTCAGTAGTAAACCCTTGCCCCATAGACCCTTATCACCGGTCAGACTAAGTTCTGGAACTTCTATCACCGCCGTTTCATTTCCCGGCATTTCTAGGGGTCCAAGGATCGGCGTAAGGTCCACAACGCTGCGTGACGAGCACAAAAAAAAGTGTTTGGATCGTACTTTCAGCGAGTTGATAGAAAATTTGAATTCAAAATTTTCCTTTTTCTTAATTGCCTAATTAATATACGACGTATCGATTCTTACGTTTCCCCCATATGTCGTTCGTCGCATCGTCCATCGATCAGGTTATAATCCACTGGGAATCTCGTAACAGACCACATCCATTGTTGATCTGGATATTGCAGGGTAGTTTGAAGGGCGAGACGAATTCGCACACCATTTCCAGCTGGTTCGAAACGAATTTCACCGTGGAGACCTCCGGAGGATATGTAGGCGGCCAATCTCAACGCATTTCCGGTCACGGCTTGATTATTTAATATTATACAGGTGTATAGTTCTTTCGTTATCGAATCTTTACTAATTTCTTACTATTTTGGCATAGTATCATTTATATACCTAATTTAGAAAAATCTTTACATGAAATATTACATATAGGTTCATTCGATTACAAATCTCGATCTTTTCATATTTAATAATCCAGTGATTAGTGTGACTTTTGTTTATTATCGTTGATATCGTTGTCGTTTGTACTTAGTAGAACGTATTTTGCACAGATATATTAAGAAAATCTAGCAAACAAACGATAATTCGAAAGCTGATGCATCACGTAGGTACGAGTCGCGCGAATTTGGTGATATCAACGAGTGAACAAGACACGGATACACCTAATAACAACACAAATATACAAGAATTCGCGGGAAACGCGCTAAAGGTTCGATAATTGATTTGTGATAATATTGAAACGTCTGAGTGGACCCGTTCGTTCAAATTCCAACATTTCTTCACTTCAGGATCAAGAAAAATCCCAATAACGAATCAATGACGTTCCTAATTTATTCAAATTATTCGACTAAAAAAAAGACAGAAAAATTTTTATTGCCTTGTTGGAATAAATCGGCCTTGACACACAAGGATAGAAAACCAAATGGTTTAACTTTTATGACACTATAACATACCCTCGTCATTTTTCAGTTACGATTATAATAATCGAAACTACAGTCAGTGATAATGATAATAATTAATATTTAACGAAAGTTTGCGGTTTTCTTTACGTTAAGATCGTTTAAAAAATTGATTCACGCTTCTCGTTCATCTACAGGTACCATTAGTCACGTTATTTTTCGCGGAAATCTCTCTCAAGTACGAAATCAGCTACATGTTATAGAATATTGTAATTTGAACAACAAGGTTTAATATAGAAGAGATTAGTTTAATTTAGTTGAAACTATGCAGTATACAGAATAAAAATCGATATGTTTTTCACGATTACTTACCGTTAAGTAGTATAATAAAGAGCCAGAACATTTTTCAAGCCTTATGAATACGAGTTGCAGTGAAACTTTCCCATTTTATAAACCAGGATACGTACTACAGACACGATGCACAGGTATTTAGTACATAGGTATATACCCTAATCGCGTTCGATTTTCAAAATTAGTATACGAAAGTATTTAATACCCAAGAAACTTCGTCCTCGCTTAACGCGATCACGATCACTATCGCGAGACTGTTAACACTGTAATATCCGAGCTTATTTTCAAGGCGGTTTTACTCCTAACTCCGCAACTCACCGTGGAGAGCTGTGCCTTATACTTACAGCTATATAAAATTTACCGCTGATCTTACGATGTACTACGTATGTATATACCATACTTTACTCATACTACTTTATACTTACTTTCTTCTTGACGATCACAACAAGTTACCAATGTGGTGGGGGTCCACGGTGTTCCTTTAGAACGATGACCTCCCTCTCTCGAGTCTCGATCGTCGTTATAGGTAGGTAGGTATAATACGCGGTATGTGGTACAGGTATACTGCAAAACTGACTTTCATTCCTATTTCAAACGTTTCACTTCAATAACCATTTTAAGTATTTTTAATAACGACAAAATTCACGTTTAGAGACACGCAGAAGAGAAGGAAAAAATTAAAATAATATATAATAACGATACAATAATTAATTAGAAACGATTTTTGACAATTTTTTTTTTTTTTTTTCATAACACTCCTCGAATTCTTAATTTTTATAATATATAATTTTCATAATTTTGTACACATTGTATATAATTCTTTTTTTTTTTAAATGTAATTATATCCAACCGTACATCACATTAGGTAGTATTAATATGTCTTTATAAATCAGCGATTGGTATGATTTAATTTCCCCGCCTTGTTATAGGCAACTTCTTGTACACATCGCGCCTGATCGAAGGCAACTTGTTGTACGTTTAGTAAGCAAGCGCGCGCGCGCTTGCGGTGTTTGTATTTAATATTCAAAACGTATCAGAAGTAAGACGATACATCCAATCCAGTATAAGTATGTAATTCCTATATTTTTAATATCCTTGACAGTTCGGGTTATAATTACACTTAACTTGGATTTATAAATTAATTATTATACGAAGCGTTAAATCGAATCGGAAGCTTAATTATAAACTTCATAATTTTTACTCTAATTGTTATCTCGAAGCGCGTTCAGTGAAATGTAAAATATGAATTAAACCGAGGGTGATGATTTGTGTAATTTTTTATTCTTTTCAGCCTCGTCTCTTTTTTTTTTTTCAATCTTTTATTTCTTTATTCGTTTTCTGGGTTTTCAGTATACGTCTATATATCGTCGAATATGATATCGCTTTTATATTATCGTGAGAAATGAATCCTCGCGCCCGAGCAATATCATTATATTATATTTATATAGGCATATAGATTATAGAAAGAACCTCTAGGATTTGAAGAATGGTATATAGGAATCGATGGTTGCGAAAAAGAAGGATATGTATTTTCTCGAATCAGTAATCCGGGAAAAAAACCTGACAGTCCTCGTGATAAAGCGACAAGACGTATTCAACGGTCAAGCCAGTGTGATCGAAAATTGATTATTATCATCGCCATCATTATTATTATTATTATTAATTATATTATTATCATTTTTTCATATATTTTTGTTTTTTTTTGCACTATATTCCTCCGAATAATGACCAACTGCTGGGGCCATGATCGAACGGAATAACGAGTGTATACCTATAGGTATTGTTCCGATAGATATATACCGTAGGTATATGTATTTATGTACACCCCATATCGTATGTAATAATTATCGCAATTTGGGTTCCCTGGATAGCAGAGATCGATGCCAATATCCGCTACCATATCATATTCGTTGTATGTATGTTACGTAACATACGTATACCCATGTATACATAAATACATAGGGGGGATTATAGCGAAAAGCCGCTGGGTATCTGTTATTCTAATTTACAGAATCTTGAATACAGATTCGTCTATACAGGGTGATAGAACTTGAGTACAAGTGTCCAAATTTTTTATTTTCTATTTCATTTTTCTTTCTTTCCTTTTTGAACACTGAAATATGATCGGATTTCGAGCCCCTTTTTTTTATTTGACGTGTATGATGTAGTATGTGTTCTGTGCTTACCCCGCGCTCCCTGATTATTACCAAAAAAGGAAAAGAATCGGAATAAGAGTAGGAGACGAAGAAGAAGAAGAAGAAGTGCTTGCTCATTCTGTCTGAATTGGAACGGGGAGCAAAGGGGGCAAGGTAAAATGCTCGCCACGTCTCTGTGATATCGGATTCAGAGTCTCTCGTCGTATTACTCGTCATGCGAGCTCTCTTGTATTCCCTTGAGGAAATGAAATCCACCGGAATAATTCCAAATCGGAAGCCAAAGGCATCCTTCATATTCACCAATACTTGGCTCGATTCAAAATTATACCTATGTATGTTACATACATATAGATATATACTATCTTCTATACTCTCACACATACATACATATCTTTCTATATAAACCTTCATATACTCTTAGTACCTAAGTAAGCTCGATCAAATTCACTCATCTGGGATTAATTCATCCCCTTAAATTTTCTACAGATGACTACTTCAATTAGAGGTATATACATATAGTTAGGTATATAGCTATAGGTATATCATAATAAGTACGTTACAATAATCATTTCATTTCAATTATACCTAATTGATGAGAGAGATAGAGGGAGATTTAAATTTGTTAGAAAATTGGATATGGCAATCAGACCGAGAAGATTGATCTGCTGGTCGTAGAAAATTTGTTATACCCTGTATATCTACTCTATTGAATATTGAGAACTCTAGATAAAAGAAGATTGACCCAGATAAACGAGGTTTCGAAGTATCCAGGTCCCAACTATAAAATTTAAAGTGTATAATATACCTATATGTATATATATACCTATATACTGCAAAGTACGAAAAAAATTATAGATAAAAAGGAAGAAAAAATGAAGGAGGAAGAAAAGGAAAAAAAAGAAGAAGAAGAAGAAGAAGAAGGAGCGAAGAAGTACTCTTGAAAAGCAATACATCTCTGTGGTGTCTCTCCTCGTCTGAGTTCAAAAGCGAGTCATCCCTTTTGCTCTTCGTACTTATATACGATGTATATCTACGGTATATACTTATATACCTATACATATGTATATCTACCTATATATACCTTTACCGGACGGCTATCAAAGTCCCGTTGTAAAATTCAAAGTGTTGCGGCTTCTTTCAATGCTTTCTAAGTTTTTACCAGGTACCTACCCGCGGGTATCCGTCACTGGGTACTGTGCGATGCGGTGCGGTGCGGTGCGGGTTGGCGTGGCGCGGGCGTCAGCTTGAAAATTCTTTGTCAAGAAATCCACCCTCTCTATACCACACCATACCATACCTACCTTGTACCTTTTCCCTATAATCTCTTATATCAAGTCAGCTTCCAACTTCCTGCACCCTCGCGAGGATCCCACGCGCGATTCTCCTTGTGTTTTTAACTCAAACAAATTTCCCTCACGTTTATTATCATTATTATTATTGTTGTTATTATTCCAAAAATTAACATTTCCATTGAAATACTGTTTTTCGTTTTTTTTTTCTTATTTGCCTTTTGTTACAAATAAGTTTCCTTCAAAGTTATAATGAAATAATTAATCATGAAGGTATTCTGTATAGAATCGATTTTTCTTTTTTGTATTTTTTGTATTTTTTTTTTTTTTTTGGGAGGGTTTTTCTTGTAAAGAACTTTTTGTACGCCCAGGAACACCGAAACTGTTGCACCTAAAATATGCAACCGAGGTTACACCACGTTTTAAGTTGGCAATTCCACGTTAACTCACTCGTCAGCTTGCATCGTGGCGGCCCTCAAGCGGGCATTGCCAACTTAAAACGTGGTGTAACCTCGGTTGCATATCTTAAGTGCGACAGATTCCCTGTCCCCAACTGTACGGTTAAAATCTTCGAAGATGTGACGTTATCTTGTAAGTTTGGGCGTTGACATGCCTCGGAGCTTTAAACGCGTGTAAGATTTATGTATATTATACTTATACACCTATAGTTGAGCAGATATGCAAACAACGAATTTACAGATTACTATACCGCGAATTAAGTGCGTATACATGTATTATGAATAGGTGTATACTTAGATGTATATACCGTACATGTGCTCCACGTTGTTCAGCATGGTTTATACTTACCTACCCCTGCAGTAAAGTAAAGTGTATATACCTATATAACGTAGAAGATTGAACAGACGCGATCACCCTTCCTCGAAAGGTTTTACGGAGAAATTGAAAGGATGATTGTTTATCCTTATTATTGATCAATTTTTTTTTTTTTTTACTTTTTCTTTAATTTTTCTCGCTCACTGCAAAACTGAGTTGAGTGAATTTCGTTTATTAATTTGAAATATTATACCTACGAATGAATTATTGTTATTATTATACAAGGTGTAAGAAAAAAAAATATGTGTTTATATGTTTTATGTGTATACCTATGGGTATAGAATACTAGTACATATATGTATCTATGTACACTATAAAGGGTAAAGAAAAATGTTAAAAAAAAATTATTTTCATATACCTATACTATGTATAGTTGTATTATATCAATTTCTCAAAATACTTTTATTCAGTTTTTTTTTTTTCTTAGTTTTTTTTGTTCATACGTATTTTGCTTCTTTCATATACCTATACAAGTATATATATATATATTCTATATGCGTATAAGTAACTTTCTGATATAATTACTATTATCTGTATAATTGTATTGCTATTACACATTACATTCAATAAATCAACACACACTTACGCGCTAATGTTTTTTTTTTCTTTTTTTATCTTATAATTTATTTATTCAATCATATCTTTATTTATATATTTATTTAGTTTTTTTTTTTTTCTTTTTTTGAAAATAATATCGAATCTTAGCTCACCCTTATATTGCCCATATATGTATATATACATATACATATAATAATATGTGCTTTCATTATATATATTGGTTTTATTATTTTATTCATTCATCATTTTATTTAAATTTTTTTTTTTTTATCATTATTATTATATAAAATAAATCACTCTATTGTCATGTAATAATACTTGTTTGTTGCTCGATTATCGTGATTGCATATACATTATTATTTTATTATATGGTTATAAGTATACATATATATATGTATGTATATACGTATATACGTTACATACATAGAGGTATATATAATCTCAATTTAAATTATTATTCTTAATCAGAACTTTTCTTTTTCCTTTCAACATTTATTATATACAGGGTGTTCGATATATATATATATGGTATATATTTAAAAATAAGCTCAAATATACCCTTTGTCTATTTCCTTTTCTTATTTTTAGTTTCGTTTTTTTTTTTTTTTTTCATTTTTTTCTCTCTACTTTGCATTCAGGATTTAAATTTCGAGGAAATTCAATTTGTAATTATATAAAAATAATTATTACTAATTTAAACTTGATACTATATATCTATATAATCACCCTGTATACATAATATTTACAATACATGTATATAATATATATTTCTATATACGTATATGCCCATAAAGAGAATTTATAATTTTGAATTATTTTCTTGTCTTAAATTGCACGTGAAACAATTATTAATGATTTATTTTTATTCTTTTTTTCAATTTTATTCTTTTTTAACGTTTAGTCATTTATTTATTTATTTATTTTTTGTTTACTTCCATAACTATATAATAGGACACAGATTTTGATCTTAAATTACGCGTTTAAGGTATATAATCCCTATGCCGTACATATTTATCAGCACGATTCGACAATTATATGACTTAGATTAGACGTATGTACAGATCTGCACGTTAATGATCGTTCGAACACGAAGATAGTTGCGCTCAAATCTTCGAATCGTGTAACGCGGACTCAAATCGACCAATCGCAACAAGCAGACGCTTCGTTCGAGAAATACGCGTATGCGCTTTAAAGTCATTCGAGCAACGTTCTTGATCTGGTTTAACGCGCGCGTTATAGGAGTCGCTAGTAGAGTCAACTCCATGTTCAATGCCGCTGATTTTTCGGTTAAAACATTAACGCGCAGGTCTTTATTTTCTTTTTCCCCCTCGTTTCTTATATCTTTACTCAATTTTCTTCTTTCTAGCTCCTTCTTTGTTTTCGAGCTATATGAATTATTTTCGTACATGTTTACATGTATATATATACACATGTATTATATTATATTAGGTATGCGTTTCTATATATTCTAATGATGTGTTCAATTCTTAAACATTACTGATTGTTCTGCACAATGTTTATTATACAGTTTTCTATACTTATATTATTAATATATTTGCCAACCAACTATAACAATATATTTTTTTTGTTTTTTTTGTTTTTTGTTGTTTCTTATTAATTTTCATATACAGTTTTTCACGTTTATATAGTTATTACATCTATAATATAGGTATGTATGTGATACGTATACATGTACCTATTACATATTATATGTATATACATATATCTGTTGAGCTATGGTTTATTTCCCTCTTATGATATTATAATCATACTGATCCAATCATCTGTTCACACACTTATATATTTCGTTTTCATTTTTTTTTTTTCTTGTCTTTTTTCTTGTTAATCTAATTTTAATTTAGTTTAGCTTATTCATTTTAACGTTATTATTTATTTACTCATTTAATTAATAATATATTTTTCTTTTTCTTTTTTTTTTTTTTTTTTTGTACGTAACTTTTACACGTAACAAGAGGTAGCCTAGCTGCAGGTATATATATTTCCAAACTTTCATTCTGCCTCGATCGCTGCAGATTGCTCGCCCTTATTTGATAAAATTAATAAAAATTATCTGCAAGAATAAGAAATTTGAAGAAAAAAAAAATTTAATTTTTTTAACGATGATTGAAATAGTCCAAAAAATATCCTCTTTTCGAGTCCATAATTTGTTATTTTATTTTTTTTTTTTTGTATTTCGGTGGCGATTCGAGATCTTATCTAACTGTTTATTGTTTTTCTTTTTCTTTTTTTTTTTTTAACACCGATTTGCACTGTAACTACGATAGAACGTTTTTCTGATTTGCGATAATTCTCTTTTTTGCGTTTTATGATTTTTATACCAAATAATTACTATACATATAATACTATACGAATATCTGACCTGTTATTTATATATATACATATATATAGATATAGTTTTAAAAAATATTCAACAAATCGTACCTTATATGTGTATACCTATACCTAGGTAATATACTTTTATGTAAATAAATAAATAAATAAATCTCTTTCATGTGATAAATAAATATATGTATAAATAAATTGACTAAATCGATAGGTAAATAAATAAATAAGTATCTCTATAATTATATAATAAACGCTTTACGTCTATAATTAATTTGGTATTTTTGATATTTATATACCTAATAAAATCTTTGATATATATAGGTATACCTATATATCTATATCTTTATTCTTTCGATATTTACCTATATATAAAGATCTCTTCGTTGCCACCCAACGCCGGTGAAAATTTGATTGAAAAAAAAAAACAATCTTCAAATGACGAAAAAAAAAACTCTGAAAATTCTACAAAAGTTCTTCTCAAATTCGATTTTATTTATTTATTTTTTGATTTTAATTTTTTTTTTTTTTTTTTTTCTTATTCGTCGAAAACTCTAACTTGAACAGAAACTCAAATCTGCAGTGTGGTATATTTATATGTATGTATGTGTATATATACGAAGAGCCTCAGCGATATATAATTTTGTGACGTTTTTATTTTTGTCTATTATTATTATTATTATTATTATCAATTTTTACTTTTTGTTTTTTTTTTTTATTTTATTTTTTTTATTTTTCATATAAAATAACAACGTATACGATTATATAGACAGTCGTAGTTAGTTCATCTGAAACATCTCTCTCTGTATAACTTTTTGGTCTAATAATTATATAATCCACTATATAACTATTATACTCGTTATGTACAAAAATGATTGCTAAGTAACGCAAGTACTTGAGTGGTGGTGGTATTGTTATATATATTCATATCATCATCAACACTAAAATCTCTTAAACATTGCTGCGCAGTCATCGCTATAATATGTATACCTCTACTATAAGTAATAATCAAGAGACTCGGTAGAGTCTCGCGCCAAGTCATAATACTCACATATCCTATAGGAAACGTATGTGACATATCTATTACAGATCTTATTGGTCGGTTCGTGTAGGTGTATATATGTAGGTATATATATATATGTATTCAATTAATTAATCAATCAATTCACTGATAATTTTGCAATTCATACATGTACTTCATCAATCGCTATAATATACATTATACATGCTTATATGTATGTTAACAAATTCAATTCAATTCAATCAATTTTTTTCTTTTCTTGTAATGTATATGACCATCTCTATGAATGACACACGTTAAAATCAAAAAAATAAATAAATAAAATCAAAAAAATAAGGTTATCATAACTTATTGGATATTCATACCTGTACCCTTTTAATTTTTTTTTTTATTTTCAAATTTTTTTTGTTTTGCATATTTATTTTGTGATTTCAGTCTTTGAAATGAAAATTAGTGGCGTTTATTATTGTTGTTATTATTATTATTAATATTATTATTATTATTATTATTATTGTTATTACTATCATTAATATTACTATTATTATTGTTAACGTTATTATTATTATTATTATTATTATTATTATTATTATTATTATTATTATTATTATTATTATTATTATTATTATTATTATTATTATTACTATTATTATTAAACGGCAAACCGATCTTTGAGCAAACCGTAAATTATTACATATAATTAATTCTCAATAATAATTAATGAATCTCTCGCATACTTTATTATATATATATATATATATATTATTGCCGATAATGATGATTGATAATTC
The DNA here is from genome assembly GCA_949628255.1 of Macrophya alboannulata. Taxonomy (NCBI): domain Eukaryota; kingdom Metazoa; phylum Arthropoda; class Insecta; order Hymenoptera; family Tenthredinidae; genus Macrophya; species Macrophya alboannulata. Next base: position 4,101,408 of record OX451210.1, on the reverse strand, counting down.
TATATGTATAAGTATACAAATAAATTGTGTCTTGATGAAATTCAATTTTCTCCTTGTTTGAGAGTATTATTTCAAAAATGTTTAAAAATTAAATAAAGTATGTATAGGTATGTAAAGAAAATTGTTAAACATACCATATTATACATATGTATACCTGTACATAAATTTCATTGTAATATTTCTTGACAGAGCTGTGTGAGTAATACATATGTATATTATTTAACTGTATATGCGTGTATATTGTGTGTTGGTATGTATATATATTATACATTATTAGGGGTAGGTATATAGAGGTTGACAGCTTGCCTGCCTCACCTTCGCAATGGCTTTGTTTCTCCCGTCGCCCACATCATACGTCCGACTGCAGATCATGATGTAACAATAATTCTCAGAAATGCTTATATAATTAACATCTATATACATACCTGTATTATATGTATACATACCTATGTACATACATACGTATCATGTGTATATGTATGTATAGACATAGCAGTGTTATCATTGTTTGTTTGTTTCTTTTTTTGTTTTGTTTTTTTTTTTTGTACAAATAAAGATAACAACGAACAACAATATCAACAATAATAACGATAATAATAGAAATAATAATTCACAGCACTGCGTATATAATAGCTCCATTATATACATAAACGAATATAATACACCTACATAAACCCTGAGGCTGATCCTATACAGAATTGTCTCTCGCAATATCGGTAGGTGTATATTTTTTTTTTTTTTTACACCCGAGTCGGATAATAATTCTCTTTTAGGTATATTCTGTTGCCGACAGATCATAGGTATGTAGATATGTATGAAGAGTATGTGTATATATATGTATGTATAGGTATGGGGCAGTCCAAGCCAACTCGATAAAAGTTTGACCCAGCTATTGCTATTTTTAATCGGATTTATTCCTACATATTTCACTGGCTTACATACCACTCGAAAAAACAGCTAAAAATAAATTTTTTGTCCAATCCCCCTTAAGAACTTGACTTTTTTCGCACTCGTGGGCGGGAATTGCCTACTTTCTGCCCTAGATACACAATGTACTAATTAAATTATTTAATCTTTTCATAACTCTAACATTTGTGATCTTTTATGTATAGAATTAAATCTTAGACGTAATGAAAAAATTTTTAAAAATTATTTTTTGGCCGTTATTTAATAGCTGTCCGATTAAAAATAGCAAGGGTCAAATACGTTCATCGAGTTGGCTTGGACTGCCACATATATACCTACATATAACATATACCAATATCTCAATTATTATTATCAACATTATCAATATTATTATTATTAATATTATTATTTTTATTATTATCATTATACCCTTACAGGAGATCTTTTTTTCGCGACCATTTCACGATTGAAAAAACAAAAAAAAATCAAAAAAATTTGTATAAATTGTTTTTCAATCGTTATTGGTTTGTGGGTACGCTTCAATATATCTGCAAATCGAGTTATTTGGTATTAGAAAATTGAATAATTTCTGACGATATACGTATATACATATGTATATAATAAGCAATGATAATAATTTTTTTTTTTTCAAATCGTAAATATAGTTTTACAGAAACAATTTATCGTCGTCGCGATTATATTTAAACTGTCGAAAATTTGAGTCTTTCTATTTTTTTTTTTTTTCTTTTTTACCACCTGTAATTGCATGGTACACAATGAAATTCAAACTTATCTTATACTGCAATATCAGATCCAACCCTCGCTTCGAGATAACAACCAAAAAAAAGGAAGAAAAAAAAAGAACTCTATTATACCGACCTACACGTATACCTATACATATAATAATAATAATAATAATAATAATAATAATAATAATAATAATAATAATAATAATGTATAGGTATATACACATATCATTTTCTACACACACATTTTATCATTGAAATATTTATTTTGCGATTGATCCTCCACTCTTCAGAAAATTGGTATGGGGTGTAGAGGTATCATAACTATATTATACCTATGTATATGTATAGATGTAAGGTTTGGTCAGACTGAAAGTGTTTTCTTTTCGATTCGGGTTTTCCTTTTATTCCTGTACCTTTTTTCTATGGTTTTCTTGCCACAGAAACCTTTCACGTTTAAATATTTATTCGACCACGAAGTTGATCATTGTCATCATTCAAGTATAGTATACACATAGCACATATACACATGGTGATGCGGGTGGACAATATATATGTATAAAGGTGAATTCGATGGAATGAGTTTAAATATCGTAATTAGAAGAAGAAAAGAAGACTGAAAAAAATTGTGAAAAAAAAAATAATTTCAAATAATAAAGATGAGAAGAATTTCGAAATTCAATTAAATGCAAGCTTCTATGTGAACGTTGGTAAGTTCGCTTGTTCTCAATTGATTGTTCACGTGTAATTCGGAAGATGCGTTACTGTGGACCAAATCAAGTTTACGACTACGTTGTCCCATGTCTAATTTAACAGGGCTAAACGCCGAGCAGCAACTTTCTAAAGTTTTTCTAAAAGCTGCTCTAAACTCACGATTGAAATAGGCGTATATCAATGGGTTCAAGGCGCTGTTGAAATAACCAACCCAAAAGACTGCTGCCACAACGATATTGGCACTCTGGCACGTATCGCAAAGAGCCGTTATTACGTACCTGAAACAAACCACCGGCAACGGCATATAGTAATAATACAAGACGAAATTCAGAGTATATATATATATATATATACATATATACATACATACATAGATACATATAGGTTAGATATAGGTATTATATAAGGTATGAGGTGTACAAAGTAGAATCCAATAATGCCCGGAGGAGAAAAAGGGTAGTAAGGACAATGCGAGTTGAAGTGGAAAATGATAAAGACGAAGAAAAACCAAAAAAAGACAGAAGAAAAAAAAAAAAAAACGGTTTTCAGTCTCAAAGTCACGGATTCCTTTCTGTTTTCAATTTTTTTTTTTCTCTTTTTTTTTTCTTTTACATTTTTCAATACATCGTCACGATCATGCTCTTATTACTAATCTATATGCATATCATATAGCTAATAATGTTTTCATCACGCTGCAGCTGCAGTGTGATAAAAGAAGAAAGAAAGAAAAAAAAATCGTCACTTTTGGAAAGAAAGAAAAAAAAAGAGCTTTGAAAGCTTTGAAAGACAGTGAGATATAATAAAGAGAGAACGAAAGATGAGAGGTTGTCTCTGAGATCGTTTATCGTTACTTTTTCATTTCATTGTCAATATTTTGATAGATTGTCTCCCCTCTCAGGGTAGTATTCTCCGACGACAGTAAAAATCCATCAGATCGTAACACCCCCACCGCCAACACCGCGGCTCCGACTACTACAACTTTATTCCCTCTACTGTAGCTGCTAGAGAGCTGTGACGCTGGAGACAGGGGTGAAATCATAAATGCGAAAGAAACAGGTAAGAAATATAAAAGAAAGAAAAGAAAAGAAAAAATAAAAGTAAAACGAAAAAAGCAATCCCCTAAGTTGAGGTATATGATCAGCTGTGCCGAAGAGAAAAAAAAATCAACGCACAGATGTTGATATACTGTATAGGTTTATGTTATGCTGATATATCCGCGAGATAACGCAGCTGATCGAGAAAAAAAAAGGCAACAACAGAAAAGAAGAACTTCAAAAAAACAAAACAAAACTTATTTCACCCCCGCATTTTTAGATGTGTGTATGAAATATACTACGTTTATCATATTTCATGTTATCACAATATATAGTATGTACATATTATATGACATTTTGTTTTCAATCTGGGCATCAGATAATAATTATTATTATTATTGTTAAGAATGTTTTTTAAGTTCACTCTTCCTAGAGCTTTCATCATTGTATATAATCCTACAGCAGTATCAAGTAGCAACAGCTGCCTAGATCCTGGACGGTTTAATATACTGCAACTGGATTCATTGTTATAATATAAGAATGTGAAAATAATAGAAGTTGAAAATATAGTGAAGTTGTTATACACTGCGCACTGCACAGTACAGGCGCAGGTATACGATACGTTGTTTATGACTGTACCACAGTAAAATGATCACGAGGATGATGATGTTGATGAAGATGACGATGAAGATGAGAAGGAATGAAAAACTCGGTGAATATTTGGACCGTGCATGATCATGAACGAGGCATAGAGCTGTGAAAAACGGGGAGGTGGTTGGGCGTGGCAGAAAGGTTGTTGTATTGGGTTTTTCTAAGGGAGGAAAAGAAAAATAACAATAATAATAATGATGATGATGATAATAATAATTAGAAAAAAAAAATATGTTTTACAACGCAGCTGGAAAAATACGTCTACGTGTATACAAAAAGCACTACCAGCAGTCTTATGTACGTATATATCCGGACGGACATACAGCATATTTGAAATCTCAGCTGGTAGCGTAATTCTGTATAAAAAACAATGTAAATGCAAAAAAAAAATAAATAAAATAAAATAAAAAAAATACGAAATATGTATAATTGTAACAAAAAGAGAAAACTGCAGCTTGCAGTAAAATATATATTTTATTTACTAATTGGAAAAACTTTTCTTCATATGTACAGTATATATATATATATATTTTTCTTTTTTTTTTTCAATATAATTTTATTACTTTACTATAATATTTTGCACGGTGTGCGAGGAGGAGGAGGGGGAGGAGGAGTATAAAAAAAAATGTTTCGAATTTATCTCGTAGACATGCGTATAATATTAACGTGTTTTTTTTTGCAGTTATTTTTTTCTCGACCACCACAAAATCCACCCCGTTATATTTAGTTATTCTGGTAGCGAAGAAGAAGAGCGACATGGAAACGCGCGCGGGCGTCCTGCAGGACGGCCGGGCATCCCCCTCCGGGGGTATATTTCCGGCGAGGGAGTATAACAAACGTCGAGGGGAAACGATTTTGCAATGTGGTTTTATTTTTTTTTTATTTTTCTTTCTATTTTTGCCTTTTTGAAATGGTATTTATGTCGCAGCTGATCATAATGAGCGCGCGAACTTTCGAAACGTCATGTATATTAGGTATATATAATTATTATACTGTCAGATTCTTATCTTTGTTTATATATATTGACGTTTATATCTGTATAATAGATACAGGTCGAAGTTTACCAAAAATTAAACGAGAAAATAAATAAAATATAGAACAAATAAATCAAATAAAATTTAAGACATTAGAGCTACGATCACGAAAATTGCATCGAGTCAAATTTCAGTTAATTTTGTTCGTGGGACTAAATTTTCTTTATCATATTCATAACCGTGATGTTTAATCAAAAACTCTCACGTGGTAAAAAAAAAAAAAGAAAAAACAAAAAAATGGTACGATGAGGAAGGAAAAGGATAAAAAAACTCCGGGATTTTTTCTTTTTTTTTTTTTTTTTTTACGTTTTCTTTTTTCTTTACTTTTTTTCTCTCTCTCTCTCTCTCTCTCTCTCTTTTATACCCAAATGATTTAACGCTGTGAACAAAGCTCATAAAACAGAACACGTGACTTGAGTACGTGGATTAGAAAAGACCCTGAACATACATACATATGTGTAGAATAAATATATCTATAGGTATACATATATACATACATATACCTATGTAAAGTTACCATATTCATATTATATATATATATATAATGGTATAGATATGTATACCCTATACCTATGTACACATAAGTATATAGAGAAAAGGAAAGAATTGGAAAAAAAAAATAAAAATTTATTTTATTTCATTTTTTGAATTATTTTATTCCCTTGGAAATTAGTTTTCGCAACTCCGTAGTAATTCCGCCCCCCCTCCCCCCTCCCCCCATGATCCATTAGCCGTTAATACGACCACTCTAAAAAGTTTTTAATTGATATTTCAACTCGTTACTTGGTCCGTTAGGAGACGAGTCCATTAAAATTTGTTATTCGCTACGGAGATATATACATATATACCGTGAGGATCTCTTGAAACTATAAGGCCGAGAAGCATGGGCGCAGAATAATACGTGAATAATACGAATTTTATGGGGACAGCCAACTCGTCACACTAAAAAATCCCTAGGGTATTCGGGTAGCTAGACCAGCAGTGACTCTAGGGAGATTTTCGGCGAGTTGGCTATCCCCATAAAATTTGTATTATTCTGCGCCCATGCTTTTCAGCCTTATAGTTTCAAGAGATCCTCACGGTATGTATATATGTATATGTATACATGTATATATATGCTGCTGAAAACGAGTTTACTGCTTAATCCATGGGATTACGCGGTCTAAGTTGAAATTAATATTGATTTATATATAGCGAAAGGATCAAATCATTGTGTAAATTTATACTCATCGTTGCAGCATATAACGGTTATTATACTACAAATACAAAATGGTACGATTACAAAATGATCAGCTGTATGTATATATCATAATGAACTGTCTTCTCAAAACCCAAATAATTAATAATTGCCCCCCCCCCCCCCCCCCCCCGCCAAAAAAAAAGGTCAGGAAAAAAAACAGGAGAAAAATAGAAAGAAAAAAAAACTTGGAAGATGTACAACTATAATTGTATATCTCCCTCGTTTTTTATGTATATATATAGGTATATATACCTATATAATTCTTTGTTTCTACGTTTCTGAAGCCGGTGATTATGGAAGGCAGTGATTATATGCCTTCGTATACCCGTATACGTATTATAATACCTCCCTAGCTGCACAGGGGCGCGATGGTATAGGTACAATACAGCTTTTATAAGAAAATGGTATATATTCCTATATATAGCAGCTAGTATCAAACTCTCTTTATATTTCAGTTTTCATACAACAGTTCCGTCTCGGATTTTCTCGTTATACATATAGGTGTGTGTATGTATTAACCTGCTACCTATATATGTATAGGTATATGTATACCTACTTATTATTTTACTTCACGGTGATAATAATCACGTAGTCTATACCCATGTCTTTCATGTAATAATAGTAATAATAATAATCTTTGCAAAAACATTGAAGAAAACAGTTACTATATGTATATGAAACAGTATATGCTTTTCTACGTCGTATAATATATCCTGCAGTGTTTATACGTATATACCTTGCAGAGCTAAACAATGGAAACTAAACTTTGCAAAATGTACGTATACAGCATACAATCAAACTCTCCTACTAGTTCGTATCTGTCTACCTTATACCCATAACGATTTTATGCCAAAGTCGTATCAAGGAACGAGATTATAATCTTGTGACGTTGAAATGTTGTAATTAAAATCCGAATAAACTTATTATACTGTAACGAAAATTCTGTCCAATATCAATACGAAAGATGAACTGCAGTTGCAAAATATTAGGTCGCAAATTGTTTCGTACATTATTTTTGCCGAGGAAGGGTGGGAAAAGCTCGATTTTGCACACTCGGGCGGAAAGTGGGCATTTTGCGCACGCTCAAACCCGTGCGCGAAATCGAAACTTTGCGCGCGCTGATTCTGAAAGTAATAAATTCGGAACTGTTGGTTGGTACATATAATATGAGTTTATGAACTGGTTCAGCAAATTCAGTGTATTATACCTCTACATATGTATTACATATGTATATGTATTATATATACATGATACACCTTGATCGTCAACAATCCAACCCAGTCAAATCCACTGTCTTGATATATAAACAGAATACGTTACACATAGCGGTTAATGCTATTTACACAAAAACAAATCAGGGTACAGGGAGTCATGAGTTAGTAATTGAGCCACCCTAAGCTCCTCCAAAGTCATTATATAATTATAACATCGTACCTACACTATATACCTACATATGTACAATGTTCTACACATTATCCTCTTTAAACTTTACCATATCGATACATACGCTTTAAAATTTCTGACCTACAGTTAGGTATGATGATCATGATGATGATGATATAGACCGACTGAAAAACACGTATGTAGGTACGTATGTATGCAAGTTCTTTCCCTTATTTTTTTTATTTTTATTTTTTTTTTCTTTCAGAGGGTTGGTTATTGTACAGAGGTGTTCATGAGGAAAAGTGGCTTCATGTATATAAATATATATTTCAACTACTGTATACATGTGTGCGGTAGGAAGGCAAGGGTTGAACTTTTGGGGAACCCTGCCGGAAATATCAGTAACGAAGTTCGTAAAACATTTTTCAACCCCTGTGTATGTCTGTGTGTGTATGTGAAAGAGATAGAAAGAGATAGAAAGAGAGAGAGGGAGAGAGCGAGAAAAGAGAAGGGGAATGAGATGAAAAATTGAACTGATACATTTTGTTGAATATTATCGTAAAATATTTGGGATATAAGCTATATCCCTGTATGGCGATAATAGTAGACGGTATCTGGAATCCTGAGAGGATCATGTAGGGAGAGGGCGAAAAGGTTGCTCGAGGATAATAGAGGTATACGATGGGGGGGGCGGCGGGGTCGATAGTTTTGTTCCCAAAGTACCACTAGACCTTGTACGTAACAGGCACACCCTGAAATTGAATGTCAGACACCGTGAGTACCCTGCACCAATCTACTCTAGGCCCCCCCACTCCTCTGTGTGCATTATCTTAAAATGAGGCTTTTATGGAAGAGGGAGGGGAAATTTATTAAGGTGGTTGCTGCAAGGAATTACTTTCTTTCTTTTTTTTTCTTTTTTTTTTTTTTGAGGAATTATGTACAATATCACCGGTCGAAGAATATATCAAGCCGAGGAAATATGTAAAAGACGTTTGATTGGTCAAAAAGAATCAGCAAAAAAGCAAAGGAAAAGAAGATGTTCGCGCGGAACGAACGAACGAATAAAATATCAAATAGAAAAAAAAAAAAAAAAAAAAGAAAACTCCCGCTTTTACCTCACCCTGAGAATTTAACATGCAGCAGTTTTCTGGGCTGTCTCTTGTATGACGTATGCGTTACACGAGCTGACGTGCTTTTGAAACACGTGTTTTGCGTAGCACAGGGGTTTATCTCGTATAATAATTTTTTTGGTTCTTGTAATTTTTTATTTTCATTTTTTTTTTCATTTTTCCATTGTCAAAAGTTTTGCGGTCAAATAATCATTCGGGTATAACGTTGACAGTTTGAAAAGCGGAGGTGAAATGCTGTTTATCTTTAGAACTTATCTCTTCTGGTGTATAACGGGAAGGGGGGGACGCGATGGGGGGATGGAGTTGTATTGTAAAGGTGGAAAATTTTTATCTTTCACGGTGAAAAAAAAAATAAACGAGAAATATAAAACTCTCTTGAGTATACATACCTATGTACGTGTACATTTATATACTCATACATATATACATATTCGTCACGTTGTATGTACACCGTGTCTCAGAATTACCCATATATACATATATACCGTAAAATTCTTAGCGGAACCGTATCCCTTGCAAAAAATCGAGACGAATTATCTTGAACGGAAAATTCGATACTCCAACGGTTTTCAAATGATAGCGAGTCCAAGTTTGGACCAATCACGCGGCGCGGACTCAGTCGAGACCAAACATCGCCGAGCTGGGCGATTGGTCCGAGCTTGAACACGCTGTAATATGAGAACTATCAGTCCCACGAGATTTTCGCTGGTATAAAATCGTCTCAGTTTTTAACGCAGAACACGTTCGTCGAAGAAATATCGTTCTGGATACACCCTGTATATTCGCAATTCGAGACATCGTACAAAAAATAAGACGAAGGTCTCAGTAAGGAGGATGGCATTGTGTGTCTTTGGCTGCAAAATAAAAATAAAACGAAATAAAATAAAATAAGAATAAGAATAAAGAAAGAAGTAAAAGAAGGACAAAGGTCACGTTGTATACCCACCAGAGGAAAAACGGAAGCCAGCAGGCCAGAAACGCGGACATAATTATGCCGAGTGTCCTCGCTGCTTTTCGCTCTCTTTTCATCTTACTGCTGCTCGCAATAGGCGGATCCTCCGGCGCTGGTTCAGGCGAAGCTTGGCCAACAGTTGGAAGAGAGGTCAGTCCCGCTGAAATACCGTTGATTTGAAGGTGTTTGTTCAGCAGGGCAGCCGCCACTTTGCTCCTTTAATCAAAGAAACGATTCTTTTTTTTTTTTTTTTTCACTTATTTTTTTTCCTCTTTCTCTTTCTTTGCTTTTAGACCCGAAGCATGGGTTACATAGAAATATATCGTCAGGGTTCTGCGTGGTCTTATACACGGGGTAAAAAATAGTCCAGTCATCCCAATTTTTTCGACATTATTTACTAAAATCCAAGAATAAAAATAAAATAAAAAAAAAAGCAAAACCAAGAATGTCACGAATGGTTATACTTATTCTTACTTTTATACAAGAAGACGCAAATTTTTGGCCCAAGTAAATATATGTAAGGGTGAAATAACAGCTTGCAATGTACCAGCTCTGTGAATACTCCTTCTAAACCGTCGGATTTTCAGGAAATAAAACTACAACCATTTCAGTCGTCGTTTACTTATTTACGAAAAATCGATCGTTCTATTGGCTTTATACCGGAGCAGGAGGACGACGGTTAATCTCACAAGTCTTCTTGCATAATTTAATATCCTCCTGGAAGAGTAGAATATTCTACCGCAGATTTTTCAATCATATCACAGATTTATAAAATATAGGGGGACGGTTTGAATAAAGTTCTCTTTTTTCTTTTCCCTTTATTTTTTGTTTCAGCTGATTTGGCGCGTTTCGGTTCATTTTAGTAAATTTTGAATAAATTTCGACCAGGCTCACATTATGGTTGACCCGGATTTCAAAGTTTCTCGTGTAATTTAACTCGCGGTGTTGTTATTTTATGGCAAGTTTTAATCTCATTTAAAGCTGGCTTTTTACCCGTTTCGTTTATAACTTAAAGTGGTCAACGGTTTTGGAACAATTTTCATTATTTTATTTATTTTTTTTTCGTTTCATTTGAAGAACTTTGAGTAGTCCATTTTATTCGGTCTTTTAACGTTTCGTGGTCCGTTATACCGACTCACTGCTGCACTCAGAACCAAATTCGAGTGACAATATTCTACGTGTGTGTATGGAATTATATTCGGGTCTTCGTTATACTCTGGATACGTAATGAAATATTCATGCAGGGTTGAATTTTCTGTAATTTCTACGCGAACGATAATTCGTTAACTAATATACAGCCGGCTGTATCCCTTTGCCAAAAACTTTTCGGTAACAATACCGTATATGTATATATATATATACCGATGAACCCTGATTATATTCCAGTCCTCCATATGTGTGTTTTCACCCTCGAGAACCCAAATCGGTTCGGCTCTTTCCAAGGATCCCCGGCATCTTTGACCCTCTTCAGATCCTCTCTCTAGAGTCTGGACTAACTCGATTCATATTGGAGAACCACTTGGTGGGTAGGCTAATGGTACAATCTAGGTATAGAATACTACGTCGTATATATGGTCGATGCGAAGCGAGGATGACAAGAGCCCAAAATTTTGTCGAGAATTAATTTTATACCCTTATTAAATCATATCGGAGAGGAAATTTTTTTCTTCATCCCTACGATTATCGTTATATCGTTATTATACGATGAGAAAATTTATATACCTACACCGTGGTGAAAAAAAACAAAAAAAAAAACGAAATCCCCGTTAGAAATTTCTACCGAATTTATAAGCCGAATTTGCCAAATATCTACGTTACGTACCAGACTCAAATTCAATTTGCTTTAACCTGAACCAACCTTCTGTTCAATTATCTCATTTACGCGCGTACCGAGCTGTAATTTTTTTTTTCTTTTTCTTATTTTCGTGTAAATCTATGAAAGATTCCAATTTCCATGTAAAAAAAAAAGAAACTGCTTAGAAATTCTTGGGAGTAGAAATTTTTGAGAGGGCTGCATGGGTACGTTGAGATTCAAATTACTCGAAATTCTGAGATGTTTCGGTCGGATTTAATCCGACTGTGAAACAGATACGAAACGAATTAAGACCGAGAAAAAGAACCTTGTAGCAATAATTAATGAGATAAACTGACCGGGCTAAACTCGCTGAGTTTACTTAAACTCGTATATAGCGAGTCTCTTTGATAGACCAGAGTAGTCAGAATTATATTGATATTAGGATAAATCCCGATCGTTATCCCTTTGATCTTGAAAAAAAAATTTTTACCCGCAGAATTAACGACTATACAGATATAACACGCGATCGATTATAATTACGATTATAATGCTACATGTGCAAAATTCTTTCAATACTTTTTTTGTTTCCACAATTTCGAATCAATATAAAACGACACTGATTCCCAACGATCAGGAAATCATTTTAAAACTTCCTTCAAACTCTCGGGGTTCCTCGATTCTCTTTTTCGCTTCATTTACCCCGGGACCTACGTATGTGCGTCAATGCAATGCAATGGCCTCAAGGGATTGGGGATAAATTCGGATTATAGGATATGGTTTCACCTCTCCCGAGGTTGAGATGTAAAGTCGTAAACTTTTCACGCTGACCGGTATGAATAAATAAATTGTTAGATGCGTGTACGTATACGTAGATACGTATGTGGGTGTGCACTGTGCTGTGCTACACAGCCTTCTTCAGTCGCTATCACGGTGTTCGTTTCACTTTGAAATTCTGCTTGGCTAGCAGCTGTGTAGCAAAGGTTTAGGTGTTTTTGATCACCCGAATGAGTCCGGGTTGACAGATGGAATAGCCAGGGCGGTCTCGAACCTATTCCCTTAAGCTTCTGCTCTTATTTTTCACCAGGCTTATACCTTCTTTCCTTAGCTTTCCGCTCGGGCAAGAGAGAGAAAAAAAAACAGCTGGAAAAACCATCGGCGATACTTTTTCGTCATATTTTTTTTTTTTTTTTTTGTCAACCATCCGAAGATCCGGATCCAAATTCTCGACCAGAATAGCGATTCTCGTTTTCTCTGAAATCTCGGATTGTAATTGGATCTTAGAATTATGATAATTGGACCCGAAATTTTTCTTACCAGGACGAGAAAAATTTTCCTGTACTAATTCTTGTAACAAGTGTCGCGTTTTTTGTCCGCACTTGAACGCGTCTCTTGGAAAATAACTGTCAATTCTGGTTGACGGTATAGCGGACTAGGGAATACCGAAGACAGTTCTGGTACTATATACTTTGAGAAAAGGAGCTCTTGAGATAAATTTAACCATCCGCCAGGATAATTACCCAGCAGGAAACTACCAGTTTCTAAATGAGTTTGCAGACAGACTACGCGGCGTGGGCATGAGGTAGGTACCGACAGGCTTCTGCACTACCGCGCCTAATTCGCAAACTCCCTACAGTGGGAAATGTGCAAGTGGAAAGTACCTCGCTGCTCCGTATCTCCCTGGCCTCTAGACTTTGGTCGAGGTTCAAGTACATAGCTCGGAACTTGACGAGTTTAAAGAAAGTAGAATTATCACCCGCAGGGCGCAGATACCGCGTTGCATAAATTAACAAAAAAAAGGTACATGAAAAACGGTACGGAAATCGTGCGGAAAATGATTTTCGTTTTTTTTTTTTCTCTCCAATTTATCCTCATTTTGAGTACATAGCTGAACGAAAAACTTAATAATTTCTGAATATATATGTTCGAAAACCGTTTTTTAAGCCACGTCAGTATTCTTAATACGAAGTAATAAAGAAAAAAAAGAAAAGACTTCGACGTGTAGAGAACTGTTCGTCCCGAATGAGACCGTGAAACTTCGCTTTCAGCATAATGTCTAAAGTTTTGGTTTAGGTATGTATGTACAAAATAAATACATACATACGACTATGTAATACACCATATACGTGCATGTACCAGAGGTGAGAGCGCACACAGAGCGCCCATAAACCAGCATAAATCAACCTCGTCTGCAACCTTGAATGGGATCCTTTTATCTTCGGAGAGAGTTGAATTTTGATAAGATATATATAATTATTATACCTAACGCAGATATGAGACGTCAATGCGAAAATCTCGTCAACGAATTCGATGCCGAAATGTAAAAACAGCTGGATAGAAAAAGAAAACAGAAAAAATATTTATCTCAAGAGACGAGTAAGACTGAGTGAAAAATTTATTCAGCGGAGGATTCCGCGATAATTAGAAAGAAAGAAAAAAATATATAATATACATATATATGAGGTATTCCATGCCAAGTGAACCAATCGTTGACCCTCACCTCTTCAAAAACTGACGCCGATTTTTCTGGTGATGAAGGAGTAGAAAAAAATATTTCCTGAATTTTTTCAGAATTTTCGGATGACAGCCGATGTTCTATATGATTTTTTTCTCTTTTTTTGGTTTTTTATGCATAACTCCCGTTCTTTTTCATCGATTTCCATCAATGAAAAACGAAAATTTTCGTTTTCCGGTCGACTTTCAGAATAAATTTTTTTCATATTTTTATTCTCGCTTTCTGATGCCTAAGACGTGAAAAGTTCGGAAAAATAACAAAAAAATTGAGTTTTGACCACTTATGACGGTCTCGATTTTTTTGAAAAAAATTACCAAGATTCTTACTCTCAAAACGATTTTTTTGAGCCGTGCCAAATCATGGGCAGAGCACTGGATCCAATTTATTTCGTGGTTTTTCTGTAGAATTTTTCTCATTCTCTATATCGATGTTGACATTGAATGTTCGAAAAAGTTATTAAAACATCAAATGATAATAATTTTTGCTCAAAATGGCACTAAATTAACATCAAAGATTCATCGCGTTCGTTGTGGATCATTTTCATCCTTTTATTCAATCATTATTCTTATGAAAAATGATCCACAACGAACTCGATGAATCTTTGATGTTAATTTAGTGCCATTTTGAGCAAAAATTATGATCATTTGATGTTATAATAACTTTTTCGAACATTCAATGTCAACATCGATATAGAGAATGAGAAAAATTCTACAGAAAAACCACGAAATAAATTGGATCCAGTGCTCTGCCCATGATTTGGCACGGCTCAAAAAAATCGTTTTGAGAGTAGGAATCTTGGTAATTTTTTTCAAAAAAATCGAGACCGCCATAAGTGGTCAAAACTCAATTTTTTTGTTATTTTTCCGAACTTTTCACGTCTTAGGCATCAGAAAGCGAGAATAAAAATATGAAAAAAATTTATTCTGAAAGTCGACCGGAAAACGAAAATTTTCGTTTTTCCTTGATGGAAATCGATGAAAAAGAACGGGAGTTATGCATAAAAAACCAAAAAAAGAGAAAAAAATCATATAGAACATCGGCTGTCATCCGAAAATTCTGAAAAAATTTAGGAAATATTTTTATCTACTCCTTCATCACCAGAAAAATCGGCGTCAGTTTTTGAAGAGGTGAGGGTCAACGATTGGTTCACTTGGCATGGAATACCTCATATACATACACATGTATATAATCTTTTGGTTATTACTTCAACTCGTTTTTTTTTTTTTTTTTCGCTTCTTTCATTTTTCTTTTTTTTCTTTTAGCGACAAAGTTTTCTCGCGTCTTAGAGTTTGATATGAAAAGTTTTCAGCTTCTGACTTATAGATGAAAAGCTTGTTTGACTGTTTCTCGAGTATAATTTCAAAAAAAAAATTGAAGAAAGAAAAGAAAAAAACCATTTTTTATCATCGTAAACTGTAAAAAAACGAAGATTCTTCTGAAGCTAATAATCAAAATCAGTCGCAACCTCGTTGATAGAGATTTTTCACAAAAGGACTCCATTAGCCTATGAACTAGGTTTCAGACTGTCTTCAGACTATTGTCTTTAATTATTTGAGATTAGTTATATACCTCGTTGATTTGAACTGGGTAAAAGGAGCTTGAACGTAAGGTCCTTTGACTCAAGATCCTTTCCAGTAAATGGAGGAGAGTGTCTACTTCCACAGAAAACAAAAAAGAACGAAAAATAATAAAAGAAAAAGAAAATGGGAAAGTACCATACATGCATTTCTTTTCTCCGACGAGATATATCTTCGAGAAACTTTCTAATCACGATAATATACGAAACAAAACTTTGAATAACCTGTTTCCCTTAGTTAGTCAAAAGTTGAAGAGTCTCTTGACCGATGGGCCTCGCGGGCTCACGGTTTAGTACCCAAACTTGTTCAAGTATATATAAACAATTCTTCAACTCCTCGAGTAGGTACGCCGATTCTCGTTCAAGACACACGGATTTATAACCGGAGCAAAAATGGTACCGAACTGTTTTGATCAGGCTGGGAGTTAGAGAGAATAAAAAGAAAAAGGAAACGGAAAAGCTGGAAAGGAAAGGAAAGGAAAGGAAAGGAAAGGAAAATCCTAAAAGAATTTGATCCTCGCCTCAATTCTGGCGAGCTCTATAACGCGTTTCGTCCGCTCATAATGTATACCCTCTCCATCTCTTCCATCAATAAAAGATATCCTTCGGTCCTTTTTCTAAAAGCGAAGATTTTCAACTCGATCATGGTCGTGGGTATAGATTTTATCCCAACCAATAATATACCTATAGTAGAGGTTGAAGTTCGTCGAACGGATTAATTTCTTTTACAGATCGTTTTGCTTTCGTCCCTTTAATAAGTATGAGGAATATCCTTGCCATCATCCGATCGTTAACCGTCGCGCATGATCAAGTTTACCCGACCGTAAATTCGCGGGAATCAAGAATCAATCAAGTCCCTCTTCCAGACTCGAAGATACATTACTTCTTTCCTACGCCAATTACGGTTCTAGTTCGAAAAGCCTTCCTGGAGGAGGAGAGAGAGGAGGAGAAGGAAAAGCGAGCTTCTGCTAAACGACAAAGAAATTTCCTTCATTCTTCTTCGCTTTTCGATGAACTATATCTCTGAGTTTTCTCATTTTTTAGTCCCTCTCGTTTTTTTTTTTTTTTGTCAAAAAAAATCAAACGACGAACGATAACAATAATCGAGAATTTTTGGGAGAATAAAAATTTAAGGTTGAGGAACCGTGAAAATATGGTACACCTAACTTTGTTCAACTATTTCGTCGGCGTGACATCTGCGCATTTGGATTTTCCCGTGCAGGAAAGGTGCGTTAACTCTGTGTTCGTGTGCGTGTACCTGTTCGTGTATTATCTGCGTTGGTGATAGAACTCAAGCTTTACATTACGTCAGCTCCGTTATTTGAATTGCTAAAACCCCCAGCCATCCGTTACCTCGCTCTGTGTTCAATGGTGCTCAATGGTTCACAATAAGCGTCTCGCTTCGTGGGTGTTCCAAACTGTTACGAACCTGTCTCAACCGAGTACTTGCGTACATCGATGTTCATATTCTATAAGACGAATTCTCACTTTCCATTCAAAATCTTCTACACAGTATTATAATATGCATTTGTATAGGTATGTAGTGAATAATAACTGACTATATATGACTTTGAATCATTAGTAACTTTCCGTACCCGCTGCACGGAGCACAGAAAGTTTTAGAAACGTCACCGAGAATAACATAACTATGCAAAAAAAGAAACGTCACGTTTCAATTATCATTGAGCTTCTTACTTGTACATACATACCATAAAAAGTTGCAAACATTTACCTTTCTGAAATGCAGCAGTATAAAAATTCCGATATTATGGTTCCAGAAACGTTTCAGAAGGCTCGCCTTACCTCAGAGTTGTCCGCGTTCGCCGCTAGGTGGAAATTTCGCGCGAGAGTCTCTCGGAAGTAGAAATACGCCGTATGAGTACAAGACGCGCGACGCTTGGTCGTATACCGACGCTTACTACTTATTCGTGGGAAGTTCGATCCGTCAGCTGTGTGATATTTTTATGGTAAAATGAACGCGTGATAGTAATTTGATTTCTAAGCAAAATTACGTTTTTTAGAAATTTATTTTTAGAAACTTTTTCTGTGTTCTTTACGGGATATACCATACAATATTATATACACCTAGTATTTATTTATATACAATAATAATAATTGTAACGAAAAAAAGAAGGGAAACTACAGGCGAGAAGGAATTAGTGGTTGTTAGAGAATTTTTTTTTATTCTTTTATCCTTTTTTTTTTTTTTTGTAATAATTCATATCGTTATCAAACTGAATTATTATCCAGAACTCTTATCTCTCGGCGGTTTTTTAATTCACTCTTTTGCAACGTCGCACGGCGTATATATATACCTATATATATATATATATATATATATATATATATATATATATATATATATATATATATATATATATATATATATATATATATATATATATATATATATATATATATATATATATATATATATATATATATATATAGGTATATATATATATATATATATGTATATGTATATATAGTCCGCTAAAATTCCCCGCCCATATTTCGACTCTGCAGAGGACAGGACTTTGTCTGGGGTTTTTTTTTTTTTTTCGTTTCGTTTTTTTTTTTTTTAAGTCGAGTGGGGTACGCCGGAGTACGAGGTGCACAGGACAGAGTGAAAATACTGCAGCCTGGCCATCCCGGTTTTACCGGAATATGGTATAAAACTGTTCCGCAGGAATTTCTGTCCGCATTCCAAGTTAATATTATGAATACTGTAAACTCATCTTTTTTTTTCTCTCTTTTTCTTCTTTTTTTTTTCTTTTTTATATCAAAATATACGATTCCCTGCACCATACGCTGCACATACATATTATATACGATGTATCTATATATATTTACTGCATTTTATATATATATATATATATATACAAGCAAATTTTCACAGCAAAAAAAAAAAAATTTTGAATTTTTTATGCCTATCGATCTTACTATATTATATTATTACTATTGATATATTTCTTCAATTATTCGTACGACGTGTCGTGTTCAATGAAAAGTCCGCTAGCGACGGATCCTCCGTGCAGATATCAGTTTCTCGTGGAGTGCAGCGAGAGATTCGATCCTCAATAAAATAGGAAATGTACATACATATATAGGTATTATATATATAGGCAGCACCTATATAATATACGTATAGTATAGTTTCAAAGGAATATATCTCGTGGATAGCGTACCTAGTTTTATATTACCAATTGAAGTGTGGGTTTGACCTAGATCATATACATATAGGTATACTATAATATGTATATGATATATACCTATATATATATACATACATATAGGTACCTTATACATTACAGATATACCTATATCGCAACTGCAGCGAAACGCATTTTGATACGACGATTTCAAATTTATGTATATCTATGATATATCTATATATACATATGTACGTACCATGTATGTACCTTGCAAAAAAATTAGACTCACAGATTTTGAAACCACGTGATTCATTCCGCGGTTATATAGGAATCAAGTAAATCCTATGATTCAGAAAATTGCGGTACATCAATAATAATAATAATGAAAATGATAATGATAATGATAATAATAATAGTAATATCAATCCGTATATAATTGTTGGACACAAATTATGCATTGATTGGATTTTTCTAAATTTTTTTGTGAAAAAATTGGGAATTTTTCTATTTTTATTTATTAATTTTTTTTCTTTCATTTTTTGGAGCGGAGGACGAAAGGACGATTTTTTTTTTGTTTTTTTTTTCATTTTTGAAAGCATGACAGGATATATATATATAGTATATAGGTATATATTTGACGTGTAAAACGACGGAGAATTTATATAAAAATTCAAGAAAAGAAATTAAAATACCGTCAGATGTTGAGAAACACTGATATCAGAAACGGGAGCAGAATAGGTGCTAATATTTACCCGAAATATCAACACGGCATATATGTATAGGTACCTGGTATGGTATATATACATAGCTGTAGGAAGGAAACTTAATTCAAAATCCAGTTTTTCTCCGATTTTGAACAGAATTCTATCCAAATACATAGATCTATACCTATGTGTCTAGGTATATATAATCTATAGTTATATAGCAATAAATCTGAAATCCTGACCGACCGTCTGGTTCATTTCTTCTTTCAATGATATCCGCAAGGTCACGAGACTTATTTCCTTTTTTTTTCTATTTTTCTTTTCATTTTTTTGTTTTTCTTCTTCTTCTTCTTTTTATTGTGTTTTTTCCTCAGCAAAAAGAATTGGGGTATATAGTGATAGCGCGCGGGGAGGGATGAATCGGGAGGAAGAGGGAACGGAATATTGCGTGAAAAAAAATTTAGCTATCCTTTATTCACTCTCTCAAGTTTTTTTTTTTTTTTTTCTTTTTTTTAAGGGTACGTGTAAACTTATATTCTTATGTGTATAGTTTTCTCCACGAACTAATATATTTATTATATAAGCTCTTCAAAGGAATGAACCGTATCTTTTGACGTCACAAATAATTATCCTGTTGAAACTGCAGTTGCAAAAATTCTCTCCCTCTTTTTTCGTTGCGTTTTATCCGCATTATGTATAATGCATGCATGTATGTATGTACCTATACTAGGGTGGTCCTTATTTTGGGTATTTTCGATTTTTTCCACGTCCTTCCAAATCGGTTCTAAATAAATAAAAAGAAATTCCTGCCAAATTGGAGTTCCATATCTCAATTTTAACCCGCAATTTAAGTTGTAGTATACCTATATTATGTACGTCCAATTTGTGTATACATATGCATACGGGTATGTATACATACATACATACATACATAGGTATATAAATGTATATACATTTTATTTAGACACCTATAACAACTACTGTACGCGTTAATTAGCAATTAATGCTTCAGCAAAGCGTATAATATAGATATATGGTCAGATTGTTATACCACGGTGCGCAAAATTGGATTCATTTAACATGTAGATTCATGACTACCGAACCCTTATACTATACATATGTATATACCTACCTATACTAGGTCGTCTCGTCTAATTCAATTAATTATAATACCAAATTAATATTTATGGAGCTCGTCGAATTATCCGGATATACGATCGTCGGACTTGAATATTCTTTATTTTATTTTTTTTTTCTTCAATTTTTAACCGGAAAAAAAAGAAAGTAGAAGAAGAAGAAGAAGAAGAAGAAGAAGGAGAGAAAAAAGTAAGCAGCTAATTCGGGGGATCAAATCTCACCTCATGCTTTCCGCAATTTTTTGATCTGCAGTTGATTAATTAAGATCTATACATACCTATATAAAAAAAAAAAAAAAAAAAAAAAATTAACAGAATTCTATATACTCGATTTAATTTTTCATTCAAATCCTTTAATTGGTCGATTGGTTTTCTAGTTTTTTTTTTTTTTTTTTTTTTTTCAATTTAGATATCGTTCTATACCTGTTCAGGAGAAACTTTAAACTCCGAGTTAAAATACCCCGCAGTAGTAATCTCCGCGACTGGTCAGACCCGCGAGAGTATATCAAATACCACTGAATCACTTTTTGTTAGAAGTGTTTGTTTTTTTCTTTTTCTTTTTTTTTTTCGTTTTCGATGCTACCGGGTATAATTACACTATTACAGTATAATAACGATGAAATTTATCTCTGTCGTAAAACAGTAGTGGGCGGTCCATTTTCTGAGATTAGGTAATTTTCACGTCCCATGTATTCCTGTATTTTTTTCTTTTTTATTCTTCTTTTCTTTTACTTTTACTTTCTGTTCCTCTCCCTACATTTTTTTTACTCAGGATGTAATACAATCTTTAGTACCTTCAAGGGAGTTTCACGACTTTCGTCTAATTCTGACATTATATATCTGTACATTAAAAATTTTTAAAGTACGATACATTTACTGCATACAACTCTTTACATTACCGAATATATCACCAAAGAATCGTCCGTTTTTTCGTTTCGATTACGATAATTATAGTATTCGGGTGAAATCGGTGAATCGACTTGAAAGAGAAACAAAAAAAAAATTATCACAGAGCCAAATCACCCTAAATAAGGTAATATATATATATATATATATATATACTCAGCTTTAAAACCGATAAAATTTAACAGAGACTTTATATTATACAGCGTAAAGATGGGATCTATAAAATAGTGAATTTAACACCCGTGCAGGGTCCCTCGACTAGACATGAGGTTGATCGATGTCGGGAATTTAACACAGTCTTGAATATATATGTCCAGGGTTCCGTCGACATAGAATGTAGCGGTCAAGGGAGCCGAGGCATTTACAGGGAGGAAACCGTACGAGGAACATGTATGCCATTAAAGTGACACGATACGTAGGTATATGTATATAGCATATAGCCTACGCGGCGATTTCACGTCAACCAAAACCCACGATTAATTAAATTTTGCAAGGTTTGATAATTTTTGACGAATATATATATATATATATACGTGTATATACCTGTAACATTCACACCGGACATTGTAAAATAGTTTCTACGTTCGATTCGATTGACGAGATCTACAGCAATTAAATCAGAAAGAAAAAAGAAAAAAAAAACCTTGGAAATACAGAGGAAAAAAGACTTTTTCCTATATTGCTGGAATCCTTGTATATCTAGGGTGCAGATTATCCTTGGGATTATTCCGAGAAACAACACTCCAATCCTCTTATACAGTGTTTACAGTCTAGCTAATCCAAGGTTCAAGATGAAGAGCATCGCCGAAGTTACGACGGTGCAACATACCTTCAGTAGACAGTGGATTATGTGATTCACAAAATTTGTCAAAATTATAAATTCGTTTGAGACAATTTTGGGAAAAATTGGAATGCAGACGGTTAAAAATAAGAATCCGAAAAATTGACGAAGGAAAACGATCATGCCCAATCGGAATTTCGACTCTTCGGAACTTGGATCCGGTCCTATACCGAGAAAATCTGCTACGTGCCTCTAACTGATCGTTTCCAAATTCGGATAAAAGCTCGATTTCATTATATACTATTCAAATAAATCGTGCTAACTATTTCCACTGCACAGACGGACATTCGGTGATCGATTTGGTACCGATGAGATGAAAATTCCATTCTGAATTCTAGATCGTATAT
Source organism: Macrophya alboannulata (assembly GCA_949628255.1). Taxonomy (NCBI): domain Eukaryota; kingdom Metazoa; phylum Arthropoda; class Insecta; order Hymenoptera; family Tenthredinidae; genus Macrophya; species Macrophya alboannulata. The sequence continues at coordinate 4,078,646 of OX451210.1, read as the reverse complement.
GTTGTAGAAAGTAAAGAAAATACCCGTAACCTTTGCCTTCGAATACCGGTTTTTCACGGTAGTCTAAAGCAGGTCGTGCAGGCACAGCCTATAATGGAATTTCCTTGGTCAAGGACGCGCGAGAAATCCTTAGAATTCCATCACACGTCTTAACTGCATGCATTATACCCTCAAGAATCCCTTGAGGTGGATTTCCACGTCTCTTTACGAGTATATCTCCACATGTGTCATTCCCATTACTTTCTCTATATTGTCCGTGAATTGGTGTGACGATACGGTTATACTGTACATAGAACATGAAAGGATAGTGCAATCAGCTACCCAAGTCACGTGTAGAGTGGAATTAACCGAGAGGGTTGGGTGACGAGCGGGACGCCTATAATTACTAAATCCCAGATTAAAGGCGAGTAAAAGTTTTTGTTGGTCCCCATCAACTTTTGCAGGTTATTGGCTGCCGGAGCTCTTTCTCGGTTATTGCACGGCCGAGAGATATTTGATGATCAACTTTGCCCCGCGCGCTGGGGTATTAGAGCGGCTTCCATCCTCCGGATAGGTATTCGAGTAGGACAACTTTATATATACCGAATCCATCAACTATACGTACTCTGAGGATTTCATTTCATGGTGTAAAGTACCAACCCTCGCTGATGATGATATCCGCGTGTAGATTTTCCAACTCATTATTGACGCCACCCTCGGTGATGGACCACTGATCCTTGTGCAAAAATTGCAAGCCAAAGCCGTCGCTCCCATCACGGTTTTTGCACTACAGAGCTAATTTCCAGCCAATACCTTGGCCAATCGATACCTTCGGTAAATAATGTAACAAAAGTCGCCCCGGGCAAGGCCTGGTTACCCTTAACGACATTGTACATACCTACCATAGCTGTTCTCGGATTCCTTTCTCAGCTCTATCCCATTTGCAGTAATTTCGACAAAATTTAATCCCTGGTGCAGAATTAGGATCAACTTGAAAGATTTGTTATTAACGTAGCTGTACTGATTCGTTATAGGTAATTAGTTTCTGTGTACGATCGGTGCACTACGTCGTTCCTCTCATTTTATATAAGAAATTTCAAGAATTTTAGTCTGCACAAACATTTCTATCTTCAGACAAAATAGCAATTAGTTTTACGAGTAAAGTTTTATACCGCTGCAAGCTAAGACTTTGCTAGATTAGAGCGTCAGCTCGTGGTAAAGTTTCATTTCCTGGCAACGAGATAACTTAGTTTCCAGTTTTCTTATCGATTACAAGTTTCCGCATATATACCAATCGCTTGTTTATTTTTATTTTTATCATCGTTAAATCTTCACCAAACATCATTAGATGTATTTCATTGGTAAGTAGGTACGTACTTTTCCTCACGATGTGGCTATAATTTCGATAATATATGGTCTACACCCAATCCGAGTACGGATATCGAGTAACTACATGATATAGCCAACCTTGGGGTCTATAAATACTGAGGGCAACGTCGTCGTAGGATATACTTCATCATGTGCGAGTGGTGCAACTGTGACGTAAAACCCTGAAAGTGTTCACAAGGACATCTAGACTCTAGAAGACCATAAATGATTTCGTGATATATGTGACGCGGAATCTGATGTTAAATAACTTAAGTACCCCTCGCAGTTTTGTACAAGACTGAAATTGCTACAGAGTGAACTATCTCACTGGGTTAAATTTATCAGAAACTTCAGTGAAACATCGTTTCGACAAATAGCGTATATAAGAACTTCGGAATCATTTGACCTTAATTTTCAGAGTGGAAGTCCATTTGAACTATAAAAGTTCTGTCTGGATTTCTCGATGGTCAAAAGACTCTTGGATGTATTGCAGTAACTTGATGAAATTTTTCCAGACGAATTACTTCGCTGTTTGATTAGAAAAAAAAACTGAACATGATATTGGAGACGAGTTTGGTGTATGGTCTGATTCGAGAGAAGGACACTCGTATTTAGAGGTGAAAAAAAAACGATCTAAACTCGCAAACTTGATCAGAGAATAAACTCACTTCTCCTCTCTTCAGGAACCTTAAGCGATCATCAGCTAGAAGCACAACTTTCTCATACCGATTAGTTCTTTTAATCCCAAAGCTCATCTTTTCTGTACGACGAAAACCGTCGTTTTAGTTTCCCAATTAGCCGGGAGTAGCAAAAGCCAAAAAATAGCGTAACGGACGAGGTTCTTCGTACCATCTTGAAGAGATGGAGTTTACCTACTCAAATAAGTTATACAATCTTCGTCGACACGCGTCCAGAAAGACACCATCGTGGTGGATGAGCGAAATCTTCTACACGCGTTAACTCGACGGTTCGCGTACCTTTCACCTTTCGCCTCTTATTACTTCGAGATAAATCGCTGGTTATACCAAAGACTGAGAATAAGAGGTTTGAAAGTCGAAATTACTTCCACCAAAGAGAAATTGGGTTCATTTAAAGCTCATCAAAGAAATATATATATACGAACGTTTCTAAGTCGTGCTTATAAATGTCAGCGTCTGTTATCCGGACTAAAACAAGTTTTTTATTCATCTCGGTGGTCCCGCAGCGAAAACAAATCATCGAACTTCATCGAGATGTGCTTCTGAGCCAGAAGATTCTCCGCTGAATAATTTTCATTGCGTATATTGAAGTCAGTTCGACGTTTGCTAAGGACGCGATTTTTTTCGTTTCATTCCGGATCAGGTAGGGTTGTAGAATGTCTGTCTAATTGGCTCTAAGTACAGGTGTCTGAAACAATTAACCGAGTGAATAATTTCACCTCTCAGTTCCGTAACTACGACCTCGGTTGTACGTGATAAGATGAAGAAAAAAAAAGTCCCATTATTCCAGCCGCACAGCCAGACCAGCATTGCTCACCTAAAACCGCCCTACCATACCTACCTTCATCTAAATTTTCGCTTACGCAGACCCTCCCGCTGTATAGCTACTTTAAATTCTTTTTGGTAATCCAGCCGGGCTCCCTCTTTCACGCTTTTTGTTGAATTTCTTCTTATCGAGTAGATGTACGTAGAGCACCACTCTTAATGCATATCGTAACTATTTGCTTTACGCGATAACTGCATATGAGTAAATTATTCCTATTACATACTATGGAATTGCTAATAAAGCTTTCCCATTCCGTTTCTGATTTTCTCTCTCTCCAGCTCTTCTCGATGAAGATGAGTTTCCTTATTCCCTGATTTTCCCCGTCCGTTTCCTCCCTTTATACTCCGCAACCCGTTTCAGAGGGTAGGAACTCTGCCAGATCTAGTCACTCGCCCGTTATTGTGTACCATTGGGTCAGTAGAGATTTATAGGATCAACGGGAATGAATAGTTGCTCTAACGGTGATCTCTCACGTATCTATATATTTAGTTACGGTGATTTAACTTCGGACGTGGGGAGATCAGCGGATGAATTGAGTTTGCCTGTCTATATAACTCCTCGGCTAAACGCCCTTGTTTCTAAAACGGCTATTTTATAGCCCACGTATTAGCTGGGTACTAAGCATTTCAAAATTCGTGTAAAAAAAAGTTCGTGAATTGAATACCGCAACCTGCGCAAAGTTCTTATTAATGTACGTACATTATTCACTAACTCATGATAAAAAAAAAAAGAGAACAACAACGAATTTACAAAGTCAGCGTATAGTTCAGAACCTTACGTACAAGCGTTTGTGAAAGAGTACGAAAAAAAGAAGAAGAAAGGGCAAAAAACGAAGAAGATTACTTCGGAACGGACTACGCCGAGAATTTTACTATAAAAAGAAAGATTCAATAGAGATTACAGTCTCGACTGCGAGAGATTGATCATATTACAGCCACAGAAAAAGATGAAGAAGAAGAAGAAGAAGAAGAAGAAGAAGAAGAAGAAGATGGAAAAGAGGTTCATGAATTTTTAGTAAAATTTGGTTTACTCGTGACGACGCGAAGTTTTGTTCGAAATATTTTTACTTCGACTATTCTTTTCATTTCATGTATGTAATACTTATACAAGGTGTCCCAGAAATAAATGTCGAAAATGAAAGTATATCATTGGTTTGACATCCTGAGCTTGTATATAAGGCGTTGCAAGAACACTACATAATGTGAGACGGCACTTTCATCAGGGTCCGTTGGGAAATCAAAAACATTTAATATCTACCATCCGAAAGAGGCGAACTCCTGACAATGGATGCTCTGCCATTTGGAGAGGAGACGAGATACTTTCTTGTCCCGAAGTTTCATATATTCACAAAGACTACCGCATGAAGTATAAGGAATATTATTATTCCTTCAGCGTTTAGACTATATAAGAAAAATTTAGAGACATAGAGTCTGAGTGAGAACCTTGAACGTGATCCTTTGTATCTATATCTACCTTATTTGGTATGAGGCACACCCCTGGAGGAAATATACTATACGTCCATTCGTTATGGACGCTTAAAGTTAAGTATGAGAGATAGTTCCGTCAAGGTAAACCCAAAGGTTCAAACCACTGAGCCAATTCCGACGTTTACCTTAGCACAGTTTTCCAGGGTTAATACCTGCTTTCAACCACCTCCGCGGTATAACTGGCCTTCAGAGTATCATTTGTCTCCATATCACGGTCTCCTCTATTCTCCACTAATGAATTATAGTGCAACTCCTACTGCTGCAGTGCAGCTACAAAGGTAACTCTACATTTTCTCTCTAAACTTTTCACAGATTAAATTTTCATCGTCGAAAATTTCGAAGAGATGATTTGATATGCAGTTTCATTTTTGAATGGTTCGTTTAACGGTTCGGTTTTATCGCAAGTGGATTTTTCTCGTCAATCGGAAACTTTGGTTATACAGGGCGAGTCACGAGAAACTCCGAGAATGGGAGGAGCTTGGCCGATGAATTAAGCCCTGCAGCTCGATGAAAAATCATCTCACAGAAATTAACAAGAGACAAAAGTTGTAGTAGATTTCATAAGCTAAAGAATGCTGTTTGAAAATTTAAATTACGAGCACGGAGTATCGAGCTGCAGGGCCTAATTCATCGAGCAAGCTCCTCCCATTCTCGGAGTTTCTCGTGACTCACCCTGTATACAGCGAGTATATGTAATTACTGTACATCACAATTATTATATATCGACGTTTTTCGATCAATAATATAATCTACAGCAGTGAGAGGAAATGGTGTTTCATTATTCAGCCGAGCGAGAGTGATCATCGGTATAAATACTGTCAATCAAGCTAAAAGCGTGGATTTGATGGTATAATAAATTCCGTGTTGTATTTGTTCTTGTGAATTTGTTTCTACAGCGACTAAATTACCTGGAACATGCCTATAAATCCGGAATTCTAAGCTACTCTATTACCACGGTGATCAAAGGTATTTCCGGGGAATGACCTGCGGCCATCTGACGCGGATTAGACGGCTGTGTGGCCTTCGGAGCTTGGAGACCTTATTTGAGGAAAGGGTGTACGTGCTGTTAGATGCGGGCGAAGAGCAATGAAAAAAAAAACAAGAAAAAAAAAGATATTTTGATATTCAGGACGGCGAAGGAGAGCGAAAGAGAAGAGAAGCAACTCTCTCCCTCTCTCTCTCTCTCTCTCTCTCTCTCTCTCTCTCTCTCTCTCTTGGTAATATTATATAATCCAATAAATTCATAGCGTAACAACGTCAAGGGTGACTTAAAATATAAGGCAATTACTTCGAGCGCGACGACAAGGTCGTAGCTGAGGGATGATGATCTAACCAACTTTGCTCCGGCTTGTATTGTATTCCGTAATAATACAGAATGTACATACTAAATGGTGGAAGTTAGGAAGCTGAACTTAGATTTGCGAAATTTAAGGAAACTATTCCACTCCCTTATATAGTTCAGAAAATATATCGACGATGAGATGAGACGAGACGTAAATAAGACGGGATTCGAAGAGGAAAATGAGAAACAGATCAGACGTTCCGTTTGAGTTTCGTACGAATTGAATTCAAATAAATTCTCGGCCCCTTTGAGTCTTGATATTTGACCGCTGTTCGATCGGGTATTGGAAATTTGAGGCGATTTAATTTCGTGTCTTTTTGGGATATCTACGACGTATTATTTGCTGGAAGACATTTGAAAGCAATTTTTACTGTCCTATATTTTTCAGAACCTACGCGAAGCGGGATGAACGAGAAGTTTTGGATTGAAAAAGGGGTAAAAGTACTCGAATTGACGCGTAGGTATGTAAGGATCAGAATTACGCCGTTGCGTTGGCGGATGTGGGTGAGCTGTACCTCGGGTACGTAAATGGAAAACGAAGGAACCCCGGGTTTCCGAGTGCCTGGAGCCTCGAGGAGAACGATTTCGGAAATGGCGGTAAATTAAGTTCGGTATTAGGCGTTGCGCGGCTCCGCAATTCGCGCCGTCGATGGAACACAACAAAATGGGAATCTTAAACCCACTTTACCGCAAAAACGGGGCTCTGCAGAAACTCGAGTTTAGGCCCTTCCACCTTTTACTCGTCTCTTACTTATATTCCTCGAAAAAGTGTTCCCCGGGGGGGCCTTTAGCTCTTTCGATATTCCTACCAACTCGCACTTAACATTCCGCGATTCCGCTGCACGGATCGATGTCTCCGAATCTTACCCACGGCTCAAGGTTTCTCTGTCATTATAAAAAAAAATTTAACCACACGATACCGGGATTAGAAAGTCAAACCTCCAGCCATTACAACCGGAATTAAGAGACTATCGATAAATCGTTATCGCCAGGGGTGTCATTTCGTTTTCAATTTCCGCTGCTTACGGGTCCGGAATTTCTAGGGCAGCTATTATCGGTGCTAAATGGCCTTTAAAATGTCGTTCAAGTTATGGCAGAGGCTTACCTGCAATGGTGTAGAAGCTTGTAACGGGGTTGTAGAGATGAGGTAAGACTCCTAACACCCAATTTGCCTAAAAGGCGTGAACATTGCGCCAGGACCGGAAACAGTAGCGGCTTACGATGTATAACGATTTTGCCCCAGCTGTGCATCATCAGTCGTGAAAAAAAAAAATCCGATGTAACGAACTCTTTGCTTTCCGTGCCTCGGTGCTTTGACAATCTCGGAAACGCGAGAATCCCAGACCTCGTTAAAAAAAAGGCCAATATTTTGCCGCCCTATTTTCCGAAAGTGAATGCAAACAACCCGTAACAACTCCCCGAAGCCATCAAGAAATAAAGGTACCGATTTCGGGCCGATTTTCTATCTCGGTATTATTCAAATCCAAGGCGACAAACCGTCGAGTTTTAAGTGGTAAAAATAAAGTCTGCGGACTTACCGGTACAGCATTCTCTCCTGCCGATCAGCTTCCTGATAGATCTTGTAGTACATAGCGATCATGATTATCCCAGGCACCCAAAAGCTTACGCTGGAGCTAACCACCGCGTAAAATTTGTTCACATGAAATACACAAACGTCGGGATAGTTCGATCGGTACTGAAGATGTTCCGGGGTGGTATACCATCCGGCAAAAATCGGTACGAAGCTAACAACGGCCGGTGAGCACCAAACGACACTCAGCATAGTGCCCAGTCTGAGATTAGTCATGATTAAAGGATAGTCAAGGGGCTGTACGATCGCGTAGTAACGATCAACACTTATGCAACAGAGATGTAGTATCGATACAGTGCTGAAAAAAACATCCAACGAATTCCATACGTCGCACATAAAATAACCGAACAACCATTTACCGGACAGTTCGACACTCGCGTTAAACGTCATAGCGAATATCGCCACCAGCATATCGGCAAGGGCTAACGATACTACGAAATAGTTCGTTATCACTCTCAACTTTCTGTGTCTCATTACCGACACTATTACCAACAAGTTACCGAACAACGCGCACAGTATTATAAAACCCATTATAGAGGCTTTTATCACCTGTAATAACACGTATTCTATATCGTCCGGACCATTGCCAGAGTTCAAATTGTGTATTGAATCATTCTGGGGTCCGGTGTCGATGTAGATGTTCAACAAATCCGATGACGAGTTTAACGTGGAGTTGAACTCGTCGGTCGTCTCGTTGTACTCCATATTGAAATATTTTATTTTCTATTATTTAATATTATTATTATTACTATTATTGTTCTTATTAGGCGTCGGAAAATTTTTTTCGCGACTTTATTCTACCCTGATAAAACAAGTGCTCGTCAATTTCGAACATCTCAAAATTTTTACGGATCATTTTAAATCGTTCGTATATAAAAAGAAAAGAAAAAATCCAAACGAGGACGTTGTATACTTTCTTCGGTCAGTAAATTGTTTTTTCTATTGTATTTTTTTTTTTTTGGGGGGGGGGGGGGGGGTTTAAGTATTCGCACCCCTAACTTCTGTTATCATTATTTTCTTTGTTTTTTTCACAGATTTTTTCCACCCCGTACCACTCGTCGTCAGGCAATTAAAACACAAAGTAGATTAGCAGCTCTAGTCACTCTAACGTCACGAGCAGCCACCGTAAAATGAAGCTCTGTTAACTTGCTAATTATTAACTTGCGGGTATCAGGGATATAAGCGAAGAGCCTCATTGGGTGGTAGAAAATTATTCAATGGATGATTACGACGTACGTATTACGTACGTGGGGATGACTGAAAGTTTCTTTTTTGGAGCAAGATACTCTTCTTCGAGATATATACGAATATATATACTTATTTTCTTCACTTTTATCTTCTTCTTCTTATATTTTCTGTTTTTTTGTTCTTTCTTCTTTTTCTTTTTCTTTTTCCTCTCTTATTTTTCTTCCTTTTCAAACGTTGGATTAAAAAGCAACGCCTACGGCTGTTCTCCAACAATTTTTACATTTGTCCTTCTGTCTGGAAGGTCTCGATGAAATTTTCTTCTGCACTCCGCATCTCAAGCTTTTCTGAAATCAAAAAGTAAAAATTTCTTTTCCTCTCTCAATGTCATATATCCGGGTTTTTTTTTTATAGTACCTATATAAATATTGCCTTGCCGATGGCAGTACAATGTTTTTTCTTTTCTATATGATCGTCTATAATCCAAACTGATACGACTATAATATCAATCGGAGTCATTTCGTCACTCAGCGTTCATCGAATCTTTCAGAAAGTTCTTCGGATGATATTGATTTGTTTAAAAAAAAATTTACTGACCGTTAACGTATGCCTATATACTGTATTGAATTATCGAAGGATTAGGGTATTGCTTTATAGTTGTATAAAACGCGTGTGTGCGTGTGTGTATATATATGCGCATACATCAAAAAGCAATTAAACTGTCACCACAGGTTATTCCTCGTACTCATACAGATATAGAGATGGATAGAGAGAGCGTTAGAGAGAGAGAGAGAGAGAGATAGATGGAGGAAGGGTAGGTGTATAACATACTCGTTTTTCAACCCTCGAATCGATCAGCACTTCTCTATAATGCAGATAAATTCACAACAAATTAACGTCGACTTCATATCCGCATATTATACTCGAATTTATTACTCGTCAAGTTTAAACTTCCGTTTTAATAATATTTTGACGGACTCCGTGCCTTCCCGGGGGGGAGAAAAAAATGAAGTAAAAAAAAAAAACGGTAATTTATCATCTCTCTCTCTCTCAATTAGTACAGAAAAAATACTAAACTATACCTATAATATATATGAGATATTCCAGGCCGTTTCGAACGGTCGAGAAGTTGACCGATCCCGAAAAAAAAATCATAATTTTGTCTTATCACACAACTATATCGAAAGAATTTATGTGAATGTTTTCAGAATTTTTGTATCACATTTTTTGAGTTCTTACAAATTCCAATTTCTTTCTATACGAACCTCCGCGTATGTCAAAAGTATAAGATCGTACAAGAAAATTTATGAGACAAAAAAGTTGCAGTTTTGAATCAACTTTCTGAAAAATATTCTCTGGGAATTTCTCGAATCCTGCAAATACCAATTTTCATCAAAAATACACAAAAATACTTTTTTTTTCAACCAATATGTCACTTTTGATTTGCTTCAAAAATTTACAGAAAATACTCTCAAGTGTTTACAGCAATCAAACATTTTTTTTAAGATGGTTGGGTTAATCGTTCGGCAGCTATGCTTTTTTAATTCTTTGATTCGTTGGATTTTTCGAAAAAAAAAAAGAATTAATAAAGCATAGCTTCCAAACGATTAAGCCAACCATCTTGAAAAAAATATATAGTTGCTGTAAACACTTGAGAGTATTTTAGAGAAAATTTATTTTCGGAAAATTCAGAAAATTTCCTATCAAACACCATATTTTTAATTTTTTTTTTTTTTTTTTTTTTTTCAGGCATTTTTTTAACCGGTTAATTAGAATGAAAAATTTCGAAGCAAAATCTAATAATTATGAAAACCCCTATTAACTCAAGTCAGAGATCTTTCATACTCGAGATATCTCTTTGTTGACACCTAAATAATGTGAAAGAAACATAAGAAATTTGGAGGCCGGATTTGCGTACAGGATTTCGCGGAATGGCTCATATATATATTTATTCAATCGTCCTGGAAACTCTACGCCCCTTTATATATGTCTTGTAGTGAATGAAAATGCCGTAGGCTATCTCCAATCCACATATATACACGCAGGTATACACATACAGGTATATATATATAGGTAACATATGTAATCGTGCATCAGCCCCACGGGATATGAATCGCTGATCGGATATAGGCGTATAGCTATACGTATACGATGTGAAAAACCGTTAAGCAGCACACCGCATGAAGAGATAAGAATGCGAATTACTTTTACCATACAGAGAGGGGAGTAGGGGGTTGATATCCAGTTTTAATACGTAAACTCAGACTATAGTTATCGGTTTCTGAATCCCCCTCCCCCTCGACCGCCAAAAAAAGGTCATTCGCGAAATATTGTGCTCAAAAATCGTGAAACAAAAAAAAAACGAAATAAAAAAACAGAAAAAGAGAACACAAAATGTTCGTTTCTCTTGACACTAAAAGTGCTTTAAGCATAGTATACATACCTATATGCAGTCAGACTTTCAAAATCGATACGTTAGTATTACCAGACACTATTATCGGATTTGCAACTTCCACTATACATACCACGCGCAGAACCTATATACATATATGTATGTATAATACATTGACAATAAACCAATGGTAATGTCACGGTCGGGGACAATGTCGACCGCAATTTAAAGCTAAACGACGAACGTGAAGAACAGAAATAAAAAGAGTTAAAAAAAGAAAGAAAAAAAAATAGTCTGTGTATGTATAGGTATGTATTATAGATCTGATCACTGATTCTAATGAATTTTTAAACATGTCGTTTATACATCGACGCATCAACAAGTCACGGTCATATGTCAACATGATCGTTATACATATGTACTAACTATATACATATTATTCCGGTCTCATTGTTTTTTTTAACTTTCCGCTAGGAAAATTGAAAATTTTTAATAAAAAGGGAAGTTATTGGTTTCGGTCCGATTTTCGAAAATCGAGTTTTCACCAGATCTCGACGTTTCGGGGTCCTAGGAAGCTATTCTGACTATTTTTGGATGGACGTCCGTATGTGTGTGTTTGTGTAAACAAATTTTTGTCGTACGATATCTTTAGAACGAATCGACCGATTTGAATGACTCTCGCGGCGATCGAAAGGGTTTATCAAGACTTAGATCTGATTAGATTTTGGAGTCGATCGGTCGAGTAGTTCCAAAGTTATTCGAAAAATAAAAATTAAAAAAAAAAAAAATTTCATGTTTTTAGCGCATAACTTCTAAACCGTTCGTGCGATTAGTCTCAAAACTTAATCACATTTAAGTCTTGGATAGCCCTTTCGATTGCCGCAAGATTCGTCAAAATCGAACGATTAGTTTAAAAGATATTGCACGACAAAAATTTCTTTTTTTGTCGTATTAAACCTTGGGAACGAGTCAACCGATTTGAATGATTCTTGCGGCGATCGAAAAGGTATACCAGGACTTGAATGTAATTGAGACTGAACGATATTTTTTGACATTAAATATAACTCCCCAAAACCTAGAAATGTTGACATTTGAAAAAACTCAATTTTTGATTAAAAATCATACGGGAAAAAAAATGTATATACGGAAAACTAACTATACTTATAACCTTTCTCAATGTATTATAAACACAATAGTATCAATTTGTTGTAACGTATTTAACACAGCGGGAAGTTTTAGGGTTGGCCCGCAGGTCAACCGGTTTCCTGATTTTTTATAAATGTACGTGTCCGTGAGAATGAGGTATATACGAAAATATACAAAGCGATGTTATATATACCATACACTGAGAGATAGCGAATAAATGAAGAAAATGTGAGAATAAGAAGAATAAGAAGAAGAAATAGTATATAGCTGCAGTGAGATGAAATGAAATGAAATGAGACAGAGCGGAATAAATGTTCGTGCAATATAAGGGATGAAGGGGAAGCAAGAAAAAAAATAAAATAAATAAATAAAAATGACGAGAGAGAGAGAGAGAGAGAGAGAGGAACGGCGCGGTAAGAGAAGATCTTATTAAATTTTCGAAGCTATAGACGGTATAAAATTGAATCCTGGCTAATATTGGCAGCTCGACGTTTACGACGCGACCATTCCGAACTCTTGATCAAGAATAAACTTGAAATCTTGGGGACTTGGCGAATCCACGAGATGAATCAATATATACAACTTCCGTTGAACAACCTTCGTTAAGCTCAGTCGATTTTCTCTTCAGATTATGTTACGTATCTATATATACATATAGATATATACATCAATCTGTAAATCTCAATCAATGCTCGGGATATTGGGAATCGAGTGATAAAACTGGTATTGAAAAGACGCCAGCCTCGACCATGGTTCTTTATTCGGTTTTTAATCCAGGTAAATGATCAATTAACGCGAAAAAGCCTCGGTTACCAATTTCATCTCGTCTTTTTACCACACGAAAAATCCACCCTCAAATCAACGGTCATTTTTCGGCACGATTAATTGCGAATTAAAGGTTTTCCTATATAATACCCGAATGAGACTGTGATCCCGTTCACCGCTGCAGCTCCTGCTCATTGCGAAAAAGACAATGACTCAATTTGACAAGGGTCACATATCTACTCCAAGAAAATAATTTCACAGTGAATTGCAATTAGTAGAGAAAACAATTTCCATTCCATTTCATTTTTTTTTTGTTTGTTTTCTTACTTTCTTCTTTCTCCTTTTTTTTTCGCGTCTCTCGTTTTTTGGGTTCTGATCCTCCAAAATCACTAGTTGACTATATTTTACGAATGACGTTGATTAATTATCGTGAGCAATTTATAAATTGATCCTGCAGATATCGCAGAGATTATTTTCAACCCTGTGATTTCAATTGGTAATTCGTTAAGTTATTTCGAATATTTGAAACACCATTTCATCCAACACCCTCGAATCCCAGCTGAAGTGTTTTATTTTTCGATATTTATGTTTTGTTTTGTCTTTTTTTTTTTTTTTTTTTTTTCTTGTCATCGTTTGCTCAATTGAAAAATTTTTATTTATTTATTTTTATTTTCTTTGATTCCTATTGAAATTATTTTCAAAGAGTGTCGCGATACCTACTCGAGCGTTTAATTCTACCTTGTACGGATTAAAAGCCTTGCTTGAAATTCAATTACCTTGGCTTTGTCGAGTACCATGATCCAGGCAGTATTGCGTGGGCTTTCGAGCAAGGGATGAAGATATTCACAATTCATTTCACTGTTTTGCTTCCTTCCCTTTCAACAGATTGTTTAGCCATTTTTATTCTGCTTTTAAAGTTTAATTTTATCTTTTTGTTTTTTTACATTTTTTACTTTACTTTTATTTTTATGTTATTCACTTTCAGTTTCAATACCGTTTTTAACTTTTTATTATTTTCACGTCAGTGATCCGCGGCGCGGGGGTATTAAAAATCCTGACAGCTTGTGAAAGCTCCACGAATTAAATCTGTCAAACCCAAATACACCGAAACTGTGATGTACCGTGCATACAGTTCGTTGTTGGATAAAAATTTCTTTAGCATTTTTACGATCGCGGTATATCGTTAATCATTAATTACAATTTTCTTATCATATCGTTACACAATGGATCTGCTGGTACGCTTTGATCACATGCGAAATCGCAAGCTCGACGATTCAGTAAAAAAAAACAAAAAAGAATCCGAAAAAAAAACGTTCGTCCAATTTTTGTTTCTTGTTTCCGTCTTGCTTTTAAATCATTTGAAACAGTTGAAAAAATGTCTTTCTATTCACGTTTATAGTCATATCACTGCGGTGCAAATTACGAACGCACTATATATCAAAGCTCGAAGTTTAATCAGACCAAAACCAACAACAATCGCATTGTAATTATCGATAGTGATATTATCTGTAAATAATATACTTATAGTCTTATCTCATGAGGCAATTACTTCACTCTCATCATTTTTACCCCAATTTGGACTAAAAGATACAAAAAAATAAAAATAAAAAGAATAGTAATCTTTGTGTGAAAAATTTTGGCCGCTTAATGTAGTGTTTCAAATTCCCTTTTGTTACGAGAAAATTTCGTGTTTCCCCATTCAATAAATCTAAGCCCAATTCGCAGATGTTAAAACTTAAGTCATCACAACAAAAAAACACCTGAACCAATAATACAGTGTCGATAGTACGACTGGCGAGGTCGTAGTGAGACCAGCGATGCTCGGGGTTTGCTGGAGCTGATTCCCGCGCGCCGTCAGCCGCCCCCCAGGGCTGGGGGTAGATTCCCCCTTTCCCCCTCTTACCTACCTTCAACCCCCGCACGATTTTCGCGGCGACTCCTTGCCGTCGTTCTACGGTACAGAGTATACGGTGTGGTATAGTGTGGTAGAGAGCCCATGTAGTCTACCACCCTTGAGAACGTCAATTGCGCCGACTCCATGGGACGAGTTAGACTTTGGGAAGACATGCTGCCATGCTACATGGTTTTTCTTGTTTTTGTTTTTTTTTTTTCTTCGCCTTTTTACTTCTCGCTTTATCATACAGACGTAGGTATCATTATGTACGGATCTGTGTATATACGCGAAATAGGTATGTCTTGATCAAAGAAGGAACAACTTCGGGATGATATATTTTATATCTCTTTGATCACAACACCGAATTTGTTGAGAACTTAAATCAGTCGGGGTTTATATTCTGGTCTCGTAGTATATAAATCTTACAATATCTCGGATTTCAAGTCGTGGACGTGTCTACATAAGGAGTTAGATTAACAATTGTAATTCTAAGAATATTAAGCTTTAACTTCGGATTTTTCAGTTAATTCAAAAACGAGATATTTCGTAAGAAAAATTTTTCGCCAAACTATAATTATATTCATACGAGATAATCACCGTGTGATTATTATACTACATCTTTAATTACCAGCGAAGTCAACAAATCCTGACTTAGGTTGATTGGCTTCAACATCACGAGGCTTCTGCTATATACCTATTTTTACTCTGTGCGGATTTCCTGCCATGTAATCTTTAATTCATGCGTATTTGTACCGGATTTTAACATGTGTATGGTATTAAGATGTGTATAATGTGTGTTGGTGAAATATTAATAACGGGTTTATAAAATAGTAAAAATCGATCATTTATGTACATTAAATATAACACTCTGCTGCAGTGCATATACGTGTTAAGGTATATTATAGAATACATGTTTTGAAAAAGTAGGTCAATTATAATATGATAGAAGATGGAAATGAAATAGTATATAATGATCCGATAATTGAGAATGTCGAGTGTGCATAGGTATATTGAAAGGAGTACATCAGAATTATAAAATTTATTTTTACAAACCTTGTACCTATACATATTCTTAAACAGAAACGAGATGGTACATTTTCCATTACGAACAGGAGCTACAACAATCATGTCAAGCTTATCATTAAGCTTGGTATACCTAATGTATATACCTGTACATACCTATACCATGTACGAACAAACTTTGGGGTATTTCAAGCAACGTTTAGAAGTGATTGTCGGAACTGGTATATAAGTCGTTGTTAAAAATGGAATTATAAACTTTGTATAAAATGGAAAAAAAAAGAAAAGTTTTTTTTTTTTTTTATTATTTTCTATTACAGGTATGTGCAGTATACCTATATACGTGCATACCAAGGGTTAAAAGCTCGTTACTTTGTTAAAGTCACTGCATTATTCAACACCGAGTAAAAAGTACACAATACGTAACAGGACGTTGAAATATGTGGCAAAAAATTAATAGAAAACCGAGGTTTTTTGCATTGGAAAAAAAAATTAATAAACGTTCGTCTATATAAGGTATACGTATGTTGTAGGTCTCGTATGTAAGGGTGGAACGTATAAAATTAACGTGTACATACACAGCTTAGATATTGTAAACACGAGCTATGCCACTGCTTATCCCGAAGCTGTATAGGTATAATACACCTTATCATAAAACTCAGTTCCACAATGGAGCTGCGACGTTACACATAACGCCCATAATTTCCACCCTTCTAATCTTACCTGCAAAGCGTTAAACGAGTTTTCAACTTTAAATATTCTTCTCCTCTTCTCCCCTTCTTCCTCTTCTTCTTCTCCTTCTCCTTGTTCCTCTTCTGCTTCTTTTTTCTCACTCTTTTTATTACCATTTCATTCATTTTTATGTCGCTACTTTTCCACAATAGAAACGGTCTTGTTTGTGGTAGCTGATAAAAATACAAGGGATTTTATACAAAGCTTGGGGATTTAGATATACATATATAACACTGTATATAGCTACTATAACACAGACACGTCGGAAGTAGTAGTCTGAAATTTGCCTGATAAAATCTTGAGCGAATTCTCAATGAATAATTTAGCCGCTTCTTCACAGTCTGACAATGACCCTAATGTACCCATCTTGAAATTTCTTTATAAGATTTGAATTATCTACAGGCCGGAAAACCACGCGTCACTGCAGACATGCCGTAAGAAGCCGGCAAGGACGGATGTACCTGCCTACTATACCTATACGCTTTCAAAGTAAATCCTCAGAGCTATCCTGCAGAGGATGGATCAAAGGAGCAAGTTCCAGGGGTCTCTGTGTTCTTTGCGGTAAAATCTATTATTAGAAAGGATCATCAGTATACGATCTACATCTATAGTGTATCGTGTACTAGTATAAGGGCGGATTAAGACGTAACCGCATTACTAAGGGTCTCGCAAATGACAAAAAGCCAATATCAATATTCAAAACTTATGGCTATCATGTAATATACAGTTTGACAAAAGTTGTTCATCATTTTGTCAGGTGATTATAATAAAGTGACGCGGAATTTTGACTCTTTACAGTTCACAGAGTTTCAAGTGACCGGGGTAGTAGACCAAGGGTACGTTTTTATTCTCGATCTCGACCCTGGCTAAGTTAATCGTGAAATCAATAAAATGGACGGATGGATGGATGGATAGATAGATCGTTGAACGTTAATGCACCAGTGGAACTCAGCCCGCTGTCTTTTACCCGTCGAGTTAAGGCGAGTCCGTTGGGAAATCCCCTGTCATTAGGGTAACTGGTTTCAAGTATCAACCGCGGTAAAGGTTCCCGCAAATTATCCCCACGCGATTATTTAGGTGTAATACTATAGTTTGCCTACACACCTTCTTCCAGTTTCTTATTTCACGAATGAAAACGATCTAGAGAAGAAAAAAAACGAGAAAAAAAAAAAATTAACTGCAACTTTTGGTCGAAATGAAATTTCTAAAAAATAATATAACTCTAAATCTCCCCGAGAAAAGTGTCCGTTTCTCTCGAAACGTTTTGAAGTTTGTAATTCGAACTTTGAGATGGTTCTGTTTTAAATTTTACTCCATACAACGTTTTCAGAGATGGTATTTTTTTTTTTTTTTTTTTAATTCAGATGGTTCGTTGATTCTTTTTTTTGGTGTAATTCGCTCCTCCAACTTGTTACGAACTTGCAAATCAAAAACCTTGATACAATTAGATCCACTAAGTTCTCTCGAATACCCTGCAGTATAATAATACATCTACTTGGTAACAACATGTCGATGCGCCTGTGGCGTGCTTGCAGGCAACGGTTAAGGTCTCGCTTATTAGATCACTCGGAATCAAGTTAGCCCAGCCGCGGCTCTCTCCTTGGGGAACAACGTGGTACTTGGAACTATGTCAATGCCATAAAAGTATACCGAGGAGTCGAAAACGAAGAGTGAAAATGGGAAATGGAAAATGAAAAAGTGAAAAGCTAAGAGCTAACAATAAGAGATGAAAGTGGAGAGCGAGGGCGTATAAAAGCTCCGCGATTATCGTTTCAGGGCTGCTTATATACGTCCTGCCCTTTCAACGTATAAACGAGATAATATTCTGTGACAAACATTGTAATGTTTCTGGTTTTTCTTTTCTTTTTCACATCGTTGATTACCCGGAGGCAAAATTCTTGTCGTTAATCAGTGTCACAATTTCTGACAAATTTTTATTTTATTTTATATATTAGAAGGGCTGTTTTTTCATAATACACATATGAAACATATCTTAAGATCTGAAATTATTTGCTTAGAATTTACCTTATGGTTTAATTAGTACGCCTTATTATGTGTCATCTGCCTATATATGCGATCTCTGTCAATAGATTATAATTTTTTGCACATCCTTATTCCTATTTTAATTGTTTTAAACAGGCATTCTTTGTAGCGGTAATCAGTGAGTTTGCCGACAGAATTTAAATTCATTCCCACTGGATAAGTAAAAAAAAGAGGGGTTGTTCGGAATACGGTGTGCAAAATAGTATCGCCATCTCGCGATACTATTTTGCAAACAACAACCCACATTCCAGTTATGTAGTTCACTCGTCTAATAGATGGCGATAGCATCTGTCACTCCGTACGCAAATTTTGTGATTACCAATAATCTAACCTTAAATTTCTATTAACGTGTGTCAACGTGATTGATTAGGCCTTAATTTAATTGTACGGTAATCATAAATCTTAAAATAATAAACAAAGCTAAGGTTTTTTAGCTATTAATCTACTATTTCAACGCTCAAATATGGATATTGATTTCTTGGAGCTAGCCGGCGATGTTAATTTCGTATCTAAAGTAAAAAACTTGCATAAATCAACAGATAATATTAATGAATTATTAAAACTAGCAAGTAGTCCAGAATTTTATGAAAAACTTTCAAACTCTGACAAACTTAAGTACAATTTGTTGATGTCATACAGTTTGAACACTCTATTTTGGATGTATTTACGACTCGAAGGTAAGTTTGAGGTTACATTTAGTTTTCGTCTATTATTCCAAGTCTCATTTGCTCTTCCACTCATTTATTTATTTATTTATTTACAAAATTTCATATGTATACATAATATATGTATATTATTTCAGGTGAGGATCCAACAAAACATGAAATAAAATCAGAAAATGATAGACTCAAACAACACATGGTCAGAGCTAAGCAAATCAAAGACAGAGACACTATAATGCCTCGGGTAAACAGAGACATAGCTCAACGATTTGTAAGAAGTGGATTATGGGACCCAAACAATCCCAAAGATATGAACAGTAAAGCTAACGGACCGAAAACGAGCAGAAATTAAAACCTAAACGAACTCCAAAATCCATTAATTTGTATTTTTTATCCGCAATTTATGAAAAATAAATATTCTTAATCATTTGAAATAATCATCTTTATCCTGGTAGATTTCTTTCATTCGTATATTTATCATTTCAAGTTTTAGTATGATATAAGTAAATCAAAAATTTCCTTACATTTATTGTATAATAAAAGAAAAAATAGTCAAATAATAAAAAAAACAATAATAATAAAGGAAAAAAAATATTGTAGATATTTATTGATAATCAGACATACATATTGAAAGACACTGACTAAAATATTGAAAAAAAAAAAATAATGATCCATTTTTATCCATATAATATACCGTATGAATAATATTTATATGAGATAAAAATTGATCTTAAATAAAATTATAATATTATATATGATATATGTATTTTCTGAAGCTGATGAAGTTTTTTTCTCTTTTTTTTTTTGTTAAAAATAATTAAATATATGCATTCAATTTATATGCCTTATAATAAATTATTACACATTACTTATACATTCGCTCTTTTTATTCTCTCTCTCTCACTCTGTTTTCTATCATTTATTTATTTATTTATTTTTCTTATTCCACTTTTAATCTATCAAAGTTATTATGGATCATATTATGATATTCAATACACGATTATTTATTATTAACATATTATGATAATAATAATGATAATAATTTAAGTAGTCAAGCTTATACAAACGCGTACCCTTATGTTCGCATACAGGTATAGTGCGTGTTATTATCTATTTACTTATTACATACCTACTTTATATTATTTTGATGATTTTTTAATACTACAAATTGTATTTAGTTACACATAATGTATAGGTAGTAATAGTTCATATCATTTTAATGTTTTTTTTTTCTTTTCTTTTCTTTCTTTTTTCCATCTTTTATCATATAATAATATCTGAGTAATTATTTTGCAATAATTAATGATCGGTATGAGAGGATTTATAAAAATCCCCTAACAATAATTACCAGTGTTATATTGTATTATATTATGTTATATCGCATGATATTATATTAAATAAACGTTACTTTTAATAATACGTAATGTCTACGTGTAGTAATAAGTAATGGTATTGTTATTATTACACATACATACTGATAATTAAATTCGAATTTCGACTGTTCAGAGTTCAATTTTCTTCAATTATTATTCATTCAATTAAATAATTAAATAAACAATTAATTATTCAATTGATATAGCAACCATGATAAACCGTCTATTTACAATTTGATATATAAATGAGAAATGAAGAAATACAAACAATCGATCAAATTTTGGTTTACAGCACATTTCTTTTAATACCTCTATTAACGCACTTAATTTATTTTATTTTATTTTATTTATTTTTTGTTTTCATTCAACGTTTATACACGATTACAGTATCATGATAATACTCTATTTCTGTCATTTATTTAATTCACTTTTCACCTATTATCAATTTATTACTTTATTTATTACTATTCATTGAATATTTTAATATCTTGATTACCAGGTCGATTTTATTCAGACCCTTTACTTTCGATGAATAAATTATACTAATACTCAACTTAGGTCAATATCTCAATCTCTATAATTTTATTTTTATTTTTTTAAATTCTTTCTCTTATATCTCTCTTTCTTCCACATTTCATTGTGGATTTAAAACTCAAGAAATAATTACAGCCATTAGTATTACGATCAATAAACAAAGATTTCCTTTTTCTTCTCAAATTCTATATACCTTCGCCGTGTAAATACACCGGAATTAAATAAGGAATTAGATAACAGTACTCCTCTTTGTATGGGATCAGTTGTATTCGTCACTCTTTGAAAACGACTAATTATTAGGATACAATAATGAATATAAATTACAGAGCATATGTACGTGTATATGTATATATATGTATAATATATAGATAATTCACAATTAAACATATTTAAATATTTATCATTTATACATTTTCTCAATGTCCATAAACTGCTGAATCTATTACTCTTTAATATTTTACTTTTTGTCCCGATATAAAGTTAAGGAAATATTGATTCAGTTATTCGAGATGATAAAATGTTCACACTTTAACATGCAAATTAGTCGCTCTTTAAAATCCAAGAGAGTCTGTTTTTATTTTATTTTTTTGTTTTATTTTGTTCTTTTTCTTTACGATATAATTTCGCAGTCCGGACACTTTTGACTATGATGTTCACGACTCTGATCCGGTACGGCAATAAGTAACTCGTTCCGGTTCAATCCTCTGTAACGATTATATAAACTGAATTCGATATATCGTTTTTAAATAATATGCAAAAGAGTTTTCATGCCCGCGATGGATTATTTAATCCTTTTCGAAAAGTTTTATAAAGAAAGGTGTTCTTTCGCTGATGATTAATACAAATATTATTTACAATATCTCGTTAATTAAATTCTAATTAGTTATAAGATTCTCATTCACAACTTTTAGTTTCTACAGGTACTAAATACAAATGACGAATAATATCATTTATTGCTAATAAATCGGTGGGCTTAATCAATGTAGGGAAAGTTTAGTTACGCCAATTATTTGACTATCAGCAGTTTCACTTTTTCAGTTATTCAAACAGACCCCTCGAAAGAGAAACGTGTCTTTAAATTCTCTCTCATTTTTACAAAAAACACTTTTGATTTCTATATTGCAGCATCTTTCGAGGAACCCATATAACTAACGTCAAGATATTCAAATGAAAACGATAGAATTAATGAAAAATGAAACATAAAAATTTATAGCAAGTACAAATAAATGCAATCAATCATTTATCAAAAAAAATAAATAAAAAATCTGGGTGATATTTAGCTACGAGATTTACAATAGCTATACTAGTACATATGAAGAAAGCTTGTTGAAATACCTAGTAAATACCTTTTAGCAAATAATGAACGTTTATATCTGCTAAAAGTCTACTGAATACTTTGATTCGATGTTTAGAAGAAGCTGTAAATTTCATGCATCAATATATTTAGCGAAAGCACTTTTAATTGTAAATAAGTTGCGAAAAATATCGAAGAATCGGGATTACGAGTTTTATTTTAGAAGCGGTGTGAAATATGCATTTTGCCATAAGTTTTGATTGTGGTCATTCTCATTTGAATAGCTTTTTTTTTTGTTTGTTTTTTTTTTTCGTTTTTTGTAATGAAAATAATAATCTATGAGATTTTATCCATTTGATACTAACAATAATCAAATGATAACTGAAGTTTTATTCGAGTCTCTTGACCGGTTTGACTTTCCTCGGTGTTTTAGATTCACCCTCAGTGCCGTAGAGATGATAACGATACTTCATGTCTGTTGCGATTGACTTTGCCAATTAAAAGAAGAATATACAGAGAACAAACAGAGAAGAACAAAATCAGAAAATAAAATTTAATGATATATAGGTATATATATACATGTGTATAATTTTAAAAAGAGACATGCTCGTCGGATAAAATTAAGAATTGTGTGCGAATGAAAAAAAAAAATGAGGATATGAACATGCGTACATACAAATATGAGGGGATGTTCGAAATGTTCGGATGTGCTAAATTCATTTCTGAACCAAAGCTACAATCAAATATATCTTTGCATTTGATTCTGCTTTAAACTAAGAATGCTAAATGTTAATGAAGCCTAAATCCCTTTATTGTAATCACATTATCAAGATAATCGCTCACTTGATACTAAGTTATATTATTTTTTTTATTGCCTTGCTGAAAATTGAAAAATAGTATAAATAAGACGGGCAATATATTATTCGGTTTTAATTATCAATTATAGTTGTTATATTTACTCACCAACCGAGCTTTAACTCTCTTAGGCAATTCTTCCTGAAGACTGTAGATATCTGTGCGTTTCAAGAGAAGCTGTGATCCGTCTTCAAAGACGACCTGAAAACGACGTAATCGATTAATTTTTCAATTTCAAAAGCATCAATAATTTGTAAAAAAATGACACCAATTTGACTTGTAAAACGAATATCAGTAAAAGATCATCACCGTAAACATTATGCGATGATTTGTGCCCTCAAAAGTTCCACTGTAAGGCTCCCCGTCGATCCTTTTGACCATCACTTGGCTGCCGATAGGAGGAGAATATCCCAATTCATGATTCTGATAAAATGGAAGATGAAAACATATGATAAAATAGTTTTGTTTCTGATTACAAAAAAAAATTCTAGTTTCCGTAAAGTTTTCAAGAGTCATTAGGATTTCTCGTTACTTGTAAGAACTATACAAAAAAAAATAAACTTACAACTATATCCGAAGGGCAGAGATCATCACGAAAACTATTATCGTCGAAAGTTACCATGTAGAATAACGTGTCATTGATAGAGTCAATTTTTGCTCTGTAATAACGAGAATTACGATGCCTTGCCCATACCGTTTCGCCCTGACGTACCATCGGGATTTTTTCTTTCTCATTATTATGCCTGTGGCAAGTTACCTGAATCCAAAGAAAACTTAAAATTAGACTTTGAAAAGTGACTAGAATACAAATGTATTAAAAAGAGAAGGCTTTCTTCAATCATTTTTTTAGGAATGTTTCATCCAAAATGATCAGCAATCTATTCCACAGTCAATTAATTGTTTGTTCCAAATAAATAGATAAGAATTTGATATCGTGATGTATGTAAGTCCTTGAAGAATATAATTCTTCAAAAATAACGTACCTGTAATTTGTACGAGTCAAACAAGGGTATTGCAAAAATAGCGCCGGCGATAAGTCCGCATGAAGGATGAAAGAGAACAGAGCAATTATAGCAGCTGAGACAGGCACCGTCCCGTTGGCCGCAACAACTGCATTGTTGTTTCAACATCTCAGTTTTAATAGTCAAAACATTTATAGGATCCTTGTTGATTGGATCTTTGAATGTTACACCTGGCAGTAAAAGGGCACACAATATATGAGCCCATCCGCCATCACTCGTTCGCTTCACAGCTCCGCCTTGCATTGGACATAAACAACACATCTAAAAAAATAAGACAATTTGTATTATCAATTACCCAGTTTATCAGCGATCGAAATAAGAAGAAGTCATCTCTGAATCTCTTCTCACAAAAAAACATCTTAAAGCAAAAAAATAATCTATATACAAATTCCAATCATACTTACAACGTGCACCATTCCAGCTCTGCATTTATCGCAAGCCCAGTTCTGCAGGTCTGTTGGTAATACGTTAACTCCGTAACAAGACGCGTGTACAGTAACATGACAATCTCTGCAGCTGAGTAGTTTATTCTTTTCTGGTTCGGTGCCTTTTTCTTTTGAATTGGCTGCGAATAGACTGGAGGAAACCTGTCCGTAACAGATAATACAATATTTATTAACTCAGCTACTACCTCGGCAAGTTTACGATAGAAAATCCGTTCCAAAAATCAAATCAACCCACCCAAATAGGTGAACTTTCTGGTAAATTAGTAGGCTTGCAATATTTCCAATCAGAAGTCATTGCCTTTCCGCTTCCGCTGGTCGTCGAAGCAAACGCGGCGCATATTGCACAGTGTGATATTTCCGTGCTCCAATAGTCGTTGAAAGCTTGTAGTAAATCGACATCGGGAACGTTCGGATAAAGCATGTCCTTCATGTGGCCAGGAATAACGGACTGTATGTTAGGAGATTGGTTGCCTATTGAATGACTAATTTGATGTTGATCGTCCATGTGAATCGATAAAGGTTTAGCAACGTCTGAGAGCTTTGAAGGGGACTGTTTCTTCTCCTTATCTGTTGTTCTTTTTTTAGTTGCATCTTTGTGAGTTTTATTAGGAGATTTAGTCACTTTCGTGCTACATTTGGTGAAACTTTTATCCTCCGAATTAGGAGAAAGCATCGTAATTCTTACATTGCTTTTATTTACAATACTATCGTTAGATTGATCCGTAGATTGTGATCCTAATTTAGACTCTTGAGACTCGCATAATTCCAAGTCAGAATCTAGTTTATCGAACAAATCCTGCATGCATTTTTCGTTTGTTAAAGGCTCTAGGTCTTCCTGAACGGCTATAACATTGTGTTGATTTCTGTTCATGGTATTATAAGACTGTAATATATTCCTGATGTTAGTTTCACTAGACTCGTCCGCATAGCTTGACTTGGGAGAATTCGAATTTTTGATTAGTTTAATAGTAACAGAATTTTGATTGTCTTCAGAATAATTTGAAAAATCTGTTTTAAACTTGTAATAATTGTTTCCCGTCGTTGTCGGCGACGTTAAACTACCTTTAAGGTACTTCGGAGAGCTTGTTGAAGGATTGGGTAAACTGCTGGCGCTTAATCTGCGAATAGATGTCTCTGAGCATGATAAAACTGGTGGATTTAGACTGGCGCAGTTAACAGAAGTCTGAATGGTGCTTTGGTTCTGTAGAACAGGTGGCTGACATTTAAAGTCCGTTCCGTGGGCCGCTCTTGACTCTTCTCTATCAGTCAAAACCATCTTCTGACCATTAGGCATCTGGATAACTTTCATCCCCCTTTGTACAGGGCTAAGAAGTTTCGCCCCATGTAATGGAACGCTCCTTGAATTTCCCTGAACGTATCTTTCTATCGCTAAGTCATACAACTGTCTAGTAGAACTGCTTTCTTCTACAATACAAGTTCTCTCATCAGTTGTCGGCTCTGTTTCCACCTTTACAGACAAAGCCGGGTCTTTGACTTCTCTTTTTATCAAAGTCACACAAGGAATGAGCCCGCTTCTTCCCAATAATAAATTCTGGGGTTTAACAACGGCTATATTTGTCTGCGGGCTTAAAATTGGAGGCGAATCTCTGGTCTTGAAATTACCCATAGAAAGTGAAGGTTGATTAAAGCTGATAGCTGGTTTAGAATTCTTCTGTACAGCTTCCCACGAGTTTTGTTGCAATACTAAAAGCCCATCTACGGCATTAGATATATCATTGTCCTCCTCCGCTTTGTATTTCTCTTTAGTTAAATTAGTTTGAATTTTCTTCGATTCCCCAGATTTAAGTATATTAGGCATCAGTTTAGGAGCTTTAATGATGCTCTTGCGGGCGCTATTCCTAGCCGGTTTACTCTGAGTCGACATCGTTGCCGTTGAGCTACTATTCGACTTTATTAAAAACTGCTGCTGCAAATTGCCAGATAATTTCATTCTGGCGTTAGTTAAACCGTCGATGGTATCCAGAGGATCAATGCTCAAGGGATCTCTTTCGTTTGTAATAAACGATCTAGACTGATCAAGGTTTTCCTGCCGCTCTACAAGTTTGGACAAATCTTCACCGTATCTTTCTATAGCTTTATCAATATCTCTCTCAGTTATGTGACTAGAACTCTGCGTAGTTTGACCACCGTTTGTTATATTGACTACAGTTTTATTTCTCACAGTAGTCATGCTGAACTCGTTACCAACGGATATTATATTACCAGGTAAAGAGTTCACTTTACCTTGACAAACAGACATGTCTTTCATATTTGAAGCCTTGAGACTGGGCATGGAAGTTAATTTCCTCTGTACATCTATATCAGAGATATCCAGAGGCCCATTAAGACTTAGAATAGGTAAATTGGCTCTGTGTTTATTCTTGCAGTGTTTTTGCTTGTGCTTTTTACACTCTGTATGTTTGAGGTGTTTCCTTTTCTGTTTTGGCAGTTTCTCAGCCACCGAAATCACCTCTGATGCTTCGATAGCTTCGATATTTGACTCGTTAGCATTAACAACGCTCTCTATAACATCGTCGATGTTATCTCCGATTCGTTTACTCTGATTTAAAATCTCAGGATTTTTACCTCTGACGTTAGTCAATACAAGGCAAGGAACCGATCCTTCAATAATGTTCAATATCTCACCAGACTTTATCTCAGATTCTGTATTCCCGACAATCTCAGTACTTGGAATTAATTTGCCAAGATTTTTCTTTGTCCTTGATCTACGTTTTACAGATTTATCTAAAGTATTCTGCTGCCGTTTCTTTCTCTTACGACTTTTCTTCTTGTTGTATCCGTCGTCATAAACTGTAGCCTCTTCCACATCTACAATAAAAAAAAAAAAAAACAAGAAACAATTTTATCAATGAATCAAAAATTCAAACAAGACACCAGACTCTCAGTTTTATGCGTACCCATTTCTCCAGCCTTTAGCCATATGTCTTCGAGAACTTGAAGCTGTTGTTCATCAGGCAGTGGGTCGTCAGGCTCTTCCTCCAAGTCTTGTAGAACCTTTTTAACATCTGGGGGAATATCTGAGCGATTAGCTAAGTCAGCCATATTCACGTCAGGATTCGCTCCTGTAATGTTTTTCTTGCGATGTATGGGGTGTCTCTTATTCTTCGGAGCAGCATCCAAGTAGCTTTGCGGTAATTGACCATTACTGTTATTTCCACATAGTAGGTCCATCTGCGAAGGTAAAGGAGCAGCAGTCTGACGCGGATCTTCCGGATGGGAGCCCACGTCTTCCCCGCGAAGCCAGAGATCGTATCTAATGGAAATGGAAGAATAAATTGAGTCTTCTAATCCCACAATTTCCGATATTTCTATTTCAAATCTATCAATTTAGGGTTTGTATCTTTTCTCCATATAAAACTCAATAAAGAGAATGAAAAACTGGTGAAAAAAATGACCCTTTCAATCACCTCTCGGGTTGAAACCGTTTGACAAACGTGTCCATAGATATCTTGACCATATCTTTGCTGCACGAGCATTGGCTAGCTCTTTTCCCATACTCGACCCATCTTGGAGTGGCAAAATTGGTAGATTCCGCGCAGTTAAATCCGTGATTAAACCCGGCGTGATAACCATAAGGAAAAGTGATGATTATTTCACACTCTTCCTGCGTAATCTGTAAAGTAAATTGGATTAAATAGAGCCACTTTTTGATTAGATAGGTACATTTTTCAATCCTTTCATACCTTGTTGTAAGGTATAGAGTATTGTTTCAATATCTGTGGTGAAATGAGAGACATTTTGTGCCTCAAAAACGCCGGACAGCTCTGATAACTTGACGTAAAAAATCCGTTGGCTAATCGCTCAAGTCTTCTCCCGTGTTCTGGGGGTATAGCGTACCAAGTTTTGGGAGCCCCAAAATGCAGATAATTGATAGAATATAAGTCCATATCTTCTGTGTGCCAGGCAAAGGTGGTTTTCCACATTCCGAAGTACAGATAGGCGGTGTTAACGCCTTCTATGGAAATCCCGTAATCTTTGTTAACATAATCTAAGATAGTTCCGAGGTGATTGATGTTCCATTCTTTGACCTCCGGATCGGTTAATGACCCGGAAACATCCGCCCCATAAATAGGAGCAACGTAGGTAATATTTTTCCAATATTTTCTCTCAAGATCTTCGTAGTCAAAGTGTTTTGGGGTGCTGTATCTTTCGGAGTTAGCTAACTTGCTGTATTCTTTAACAGTCATAGATTTTTTCTGGATATTTATTTGCTGGTAAAAACCCTGTTTTCCATCTACTACTTGGCAAATTGGTGCTGGTATTGTTACATCCAGGTCGTCTAAGAGGTATCCTGATTTTCTCGGCACCCACTCCGGAGGAGGTATTACTTTAGCCAGGCCTGCTTTGTGCGCCCCTTTACTCTCCATGTGGATTATGTATTTGCTGAAATCTTTGAACTCCTCATACGTTGGACGAAATACCATTATTCGGGGCGCACCCCCGGAGTTGTTATCGTGAGTCATGATTTTATGGTGGATTTTTTGGTTTTTCTTATCAATTGGACTCTTAGCAAAACCTCTGAAACATTAAGAAGGGTTCAGATTAGTTTGTATATGGAATTTTGTGTTTGTTGATACATAACTTTGATGCGTGTGCTTGATTACTTTCAAATACATTGAAATTAATGAATCTCATGATATTATCATACATTTATGTATACATTATTCCATCGTAAATCTGTGATCTGCGTTCTGGTGAATATAATAGAAAAAAAAAAGAAATTTTAACTAAATAAACGATGAGATAATACATTCAAATCAATGTTATATCTTGTTCAAAATAGAGAACAAACATTAACTTCTAAAATTTTAACCTCAAAACTTCGTTTTTTTTTTTTAAGGTTATAATATTCCGGAAAAAATTGATATTTGATAATAAGCGTAAATAAATTTGATATTCTACTCCATTCGATAGCGTAAGATATGTTAATCTGTGTTTGATCCTGTTAGAAAATGTGATAAAAAGGTAAAGTTTAACCCTGAGGAAAAGAAAAGAAAATTGATTTTGTTTTAGGTTAAAATATGTTTTGTATTAAAAGATTGTTAATAACAAAAGTATTAAATACGAAAAAAAGTTAATTAAACTTAATTCTCATTTCAAATGAATGTGACAAGTTTTCATCGTACGATAACAGACGTATAAATTCTAATCTCTATTTTTTTATCTATCTGATAAAACGAAAAAATACTTTCATTTTCATTTATTTATTTATTTTTCTATTCGGTCTTGTTATATTTTGATTTTTTTTTTCTTTTTCCTTTTGAAAAATGTTTAACCTACAAAATAAGTTTATTGTCATTTGTGATTTACGAAAAAAAAAAACTGTGACTATAAGCAAATAAAAAATTGTAACAATAACATGAACGATAATGATAAAAAGGAATAATATTAAAGTAACATACAACACTATTACTACACCACTTAATAGTCTGTCTTATTAAAAATAAGGATAAATGTTTTTAGGACGCACTACTTTTCGCATAGCGTAAACAAAATGGGGGTCTTTTATTGACAGGATGAACAATGTATCGTTTATTTATGATGTAATTCGGTTGTTTATTTTCGATATAAATACTGACATCTAGATAATAAAATTAGTCGAGATAAATAGATGCGATAATAATATGGTTTCGACTTGACGGAATGTCAGAATTTCAGATAAATAATATTTAATAACGATGATGCCCGAACACCGTTCTCTGATACTATGCCAAAAATCGTGAATAAAACTGTGATATTCTACCAATACAATAACTGAAATATTATAAATTTCAATTGTATTATACTCACGGAGCAAACAAACCAACTGAGATCACATTTTTCATAAAATTTAATCTTTATTTCACTGTTTTTAATCACCAATCTGCACGGCGTTAAACCAATAACTTCGATAAACGAACAACCACCATTAATCTCAAAGCCGTGGTGGGGAGACGCTACTCCATTGCGCATGCTCGAGGATATTTTCTAACCGCGATTATTTAAATTTCAATAATTTGTCACGTAGCACTTATTTGATCTAAACTTTATTTAAAAAAACTCATAAACTTACTATATATATTCATCATTTTCCTCAAATATTAGTTGATTTTATTTACCTATCCAATGTTTTACCTATATTTTCATCCCCAATACAAGTTATTTGAATTTATTTCTACATAATAAATTCTGTTAGATACTATATACTATTAACGTTGACTGATATAGATCTTCAGTCAACGTTATTAATTTCTATAATTCCAATTCATTTTTTTTTTCGAATTACTATTTAGGTTTATTTTTTCTCGACTATTTACGTAATAGCAAACAAGACAGTTAAATTAAAAAAAAATTCCATCAATTTGATTTATTAAAAATCATTTGATAGTATTAATTTTAACTGAGAATTTTTTTCTTCTTTTTTTATAACGCGTAAAACAGTAATTTCTCTCCGAGTTGCATGAATACTTTATTTATAACATTCTACTTTATTTCAATAATAAATAAGATAATTACTATTTAAGGGTGGTGATATATTATTTATTGAACCATAATAACTTATTCATTTTTCAATTTTGTTGTTGAATAATTAATTAAGTATATAGTATGTACTATATATATATATATATATATATATATATATATATATATATATACATATATATATTTGAAATAAAAAAAAAACAAAAAAAGAAAAAGGACATAACGCAATGACATGAAATTATTACATTATACGTATACATTTATACTATATACTATTATATATACTATATTATAATTGTCGAAATAGATAATAATACACTGTATAATGATAATAATAATAATAATAATTTGTTATTAAATGTCTAAAGAAAAAAATCTTACGAGTATTAAATATTATTATTATAGGAACAGAAATGATCACTCTGAGAAATCAGAAAAAAAAAAAAAAATTTATATGCGATGTATGAAATTAAGATATATTTTTTAATTCTGTTAAATATATAGGCTGATTTTACCGTATGTTTCTTTCTTTTCTTCTTTTTCATAAGTATAATAGTATAACAAATATTGTGATATTATCGTATAATAACTAATATAATGCGTATTCGTATATTTTACTGTTTGGCAATTCTAACTTATAGGTAATAATAATAATAATAAAAATAATAATAATAATGATGATAAATTGAATACTTCTTATAAGTACCAAATACGATATATTGTCATATACCATTGAATTATAGAATCAAATATATATTAATATTATAGCGGAATGGCTTATAGATTTTTTTTTCTCCATTTTTTTTCATTTTTTCTTCTAATAATAATAATTACTTCGATAAAAGAAAAGAATAAAGTTAAAAAAAAAAAAAAAAAAAAATAATAAAAAAAAGATAATAATCAAATTTAATAATGAAATACTTTGAAGAATAAGACTATATTCTTAACGCTTAATGACTAGAGCAAAAATTGAATGCGTTTCTTATATATATAAGTATGTATGGAGATATTATGACTCGTTGGTATAATAATCATTCAATTGAAAGTGACCGTAAAGTTAAATTTGATCAATTTATGATCTTATAGTTTCTTTCTCTTTTGTACGCCATGTGTCCTTGTCCGACTCGCTTAGCTTTCATCAACGTCTTGCTGTTGGATGAATAAAACGTACATAATTAGATTAGAAACTATTTTTTTTTTCAAATCCTAAAATAATTCAAAAATTGATTTAATAAAACTCAACCCACCGCCATTGGATACAAAAACGTGCCCGCCGTATCCTTTTCTCGTCCAGATTGAGCGATGCATGTAAATCCACCCATGTCATCCCAGTCTAAAGGGAAAATGACCAATTCGCCACTCCCCGTTATCTTGAAAATGGGAAAAAGATGTAATCTTTCATTTATAAAATAAAAAAAATAGCTGAAACACTAATTTTCTAATAAACTCAAAGCACCTTGTAGCGAGGATTTGAAGTTGCTGTTATAGGACGGTCGTTATTATCAGTCCAAAAAGTACGAGGTGCTCTCGGTTTTCCACTAGCCCTACAAGGAAGTGAGATGCTGGTACCAATCAATGCCATAACAGTAGGAGAGTTGAGAGTTACTCTGGGTCTGGATTCGGTTCCGCAACTGCTTCCGTTAAGAGTCCCGAGATCTATAAGTGTGAATTATTCATGATAAAGTATCTACGCTACGTTTGATACCGTTAGAAATTGGCTCATTTAAATATCATGAAATAGTACCTCGTGCTATGTTAATTTGAAGAATAATATTAGAGAGTGCTGATTTATTTGCAATTCGGTATGAACTGGATTGATTTACCAACGATACGCAACAACTGGGACCAAAAATGTCTGAGATATTCAAATGAGATTCTATTTATTATCATATCCACAGCGAAATGGTATTTTGCGTTTAAGATCTGCGCTTCGAATGTTGGATAAAAATCACTGCCAATATTATTCAATCGTACTAAAAATAGCAGACGTGTTCATTTTCAGGCAATAAATTTGCCTTTTTGATGTACGCGTGCCGATGCAGAGGAAAAAAAATTCTGTCGCCTTACCGATAACCATCAGCATAGTTGGCTTTGAGAGAACTGTTTTACTCCCAGAAACAGCTGCGCAATGAATAAGTCCCTCGTCTCTGGGCGATGCGCAATCGATTACCAAACGAGATCTGGTCTTAGCAATACCCCCCCATCCAGGCGTTGTGTTTATCTCAGCTATGCTATTTCCCATCAATTCGTCGAGCTAAATTCAAAAGAAATTTATACGTTTTGTATGCGAATGTTTTAACAGAGAGAGAGAGAGAGAAAGAGCGTGATTTCTGCGATTCTATTTCAACAAGAGATTGAATATAAAAAAGGCTATATAAAATAAGCCAGTTTACGTTTCAGATTGAAATTAGAATAAAAGCGATAACTGATCAGTTGGCGTCGCGTATGAAGATCGAGTGACCTTGGCCTTAATATAAATCTGTAGTGAATTAATATCATGTTGAATAAACTAATTTATTGTTTAGAAATTCATTTTTACCCACCTGACGAAGAGGATCTGCCCCTCTAAGCCAATGAATTTGGGGCGCCGGCGCTCCTACTGCTTCGCATTCTAATTCAATCTGGGATCTGTAATGGAACAACAACAAAAAAAAGTGTTATAATAACTGAGAGATAAGGTTTTTAAGAAAACAACTTTATATGCTTTATTTTTTCTTTACCTTAGAGGAATTTTTATTGCGTCTGGCGGATTCTTGGACATCTGTACCCACTCTTTGTTTGCTACCTGAAAATGGAAAATTATTAAATACAAATTGTGTAAATAATTATAAATAGAGATAAACGATGTAAATAGTCGATTCGGAGGGATAATTAATATTTCAGTAATTATATTTGCGATAAAAAAAGTTTTTCTTTTTTCGAGTAATTATAAAAGCGCGGCAATATTTGAATTGTAAAATTACCCAGCATCCCTCATTAACGCGATGTATTATTGCCACGTGACTCATCCATGGCTGACAACGTGATAAACAACTATTGCTGCTTATTATTTCGATTAATATTTACGCCCGTATGTTATTTTTCAAACGATTTGATCTCCGAATATACATATGTTCAAATTTTATTTCAATCTTTTTTCTTATCTTTGATTTGATTTTATTATTTTTATTTACCTGATATCGCTTCTTTCCTTTTTGAGATTGTCGGGTTTGAGTAACGACTACAGGTGGCGCCACCACAACGTCGCGATCGATTTCATTCTGCTCGATCGCCGCCTCTTCGTCGGCTTCTTCTTGGACACGATCCCGCAGGAATGACAACGGGCTACCCTTTGTCACTCTTGGAATCGTTGATACGAACAGGAAACCTGCCACGCATATTACAACCAATCTATGCATCTGAAATTTTAACAGATACCTTCGACAATACCTTCAATAGCCTTCAATGAATAAGGAACTATTTTTTTTCGTTGTTCACGCTTCGTGGAGTTAGACAATAGCAGGGTGTATACATATAGTTAGGCAATGTTGTTAGTGTATAGAGTAGCCTGTCTAGATTACTTCATAATCGAAGAGGCGCGGTTGAATTCAAATATCAAAAGCGGCGCGCTATCAGCCAAATATTTCAAAACACATATTTGACAAATTTAGGACATAAAATCCGTACTTCGAAATCGAAATAAAGAATTTTGAGGAATTTAAAAAGCACACCAGGCCCAGTTGGACGTGTGTAGATAAAAATAGGGGAAAAGCGTTCGAGGCGACGTTCGAATCTTTGAAATTGCGCGCTTTAAGCGGTAGGTTTAAAACGGCAATTTCTTAAAACACGCTTACTGAAAAATTTGTATACTGACGCACAACGAGTTTTGTCGCGGTAATATCACTCCCTCCCTATTGCCCCAACGATGAGAACTCTCGTTCCAATCGACCCGTGTAATAATTATTTTACCAAGAATCGTTCGGGTAACCCCCGACTGCGGCACGTGGTAAATTAGATCGAAAAAGAATTCTGGGAATAAATTAAAGGTTTCGTTGCCTGCGGGTGATTGATTGACTCATTACTCGCCAATAAATCTCCCCATATACAAGTCCCGTCTATATGTATATACCCATAATAACAAGCTATTTATTAATATAACCGACGTATGCATGATACAATTATTTCTGTATAATTCGGAAATCTTGTTTAAAATCTTTTATTATTTTTATTTTTATTTTTTATTTACCGGCATCATATGAACAGAAGATTTATGATGAAAACTGTTAATACATTCAAAACGATTCATCTATATAATCGATACGATTTTTCATTTAAAATTTCATATATACTTATATCTCACCGCGATTATTCGATACATATTATTACGCGCAGATGTAATTATATGCATAGGTATACAAACCCGAGAGCCAAGGATTAGGACGTATTTTATTAACATTTATAAATCCTCGGTAAGGCCCACTACTTCGAGCAATGAATAATAGATGAGGACCGGTCGAGGTCCCAGATAAAAATTCTAACAGAATATACAAATTTTTTGTTTTATCAGTTTATCAGTAGCTACTAATAGTAGTATTATATTGGTTTAACGAGAATTATAATGACTCGTTTTCTTTTCCTTTTTTCTTTTTTTTTTTTTTGATAATACAAATTTACTTCTAATTGCCAAAGAAGTTTAAAAAGAAAGAAAAAACCAAAGATAGGATATCTACACCATTTCTTTGGAAATTAGTTAATCGCTACTTCACAGCTTAAGCGTTTTCACGTATTTATTAAATAATAATGTATAGATATAATAACTGACTATAAATAGTCTAATCGAAACTAGAGGAGTTAATATCCAATAAAACTCTTCCTGGTCTCTATGTCTCTCTATCAGTATCTGAAATCTCTGGTATATAGGTATATACTGTATCTTAAGTTTGGTTGACCCGATTCTAGTCGAGGAAATGCTATGACGTAAAGAAATCTACCGGACATATGGCTTATTTATTCATAGAAACTCGATGAGGTTCGCATTTGATTATCGTTAAACGCCGAGGCGAACTATGCCGTAGGTATGCATACGTATACATAGAATGTATACATGTATATGTATAGGTACATACATACCTACGTGCTGGGCATGATACAACGGTACAAGAACATTGCATCATATGGGGTATTTCGTCATTTAAAATACAGATTCGAACCATATCGCGAATTTATTTCAATTCGCAATATATATCTTACGATCGATTCAATTATTGATTCGTATATTATACTTATATACCTGAGGAATGAAAATTTGAAATTTTTATGAAAATATAAGGCTATATGACAAAAATACTATTCTATATGATACATAGTATCGAGACAAGTATAAAAGTACCATTAAATAGTAAAAGACAATTTTTTTTTTCTCCTCTCTTTTCTTTTCTTTTTCTTTCAAATTTCTCGTCCGTTTGTAACAACGATATATGATTAGGCGTGCAATATATATATATATATATATTAAAATGATTTAATGAATGGCGACTTGATGATCAGCGAAATGTGAGCTCGTGGGAGAGCGGCTCAATGTGAAACGATATACAGATATAAATTATAAGGATTTTAATGTAGATAGGCTCCGAAAGAACGTGTATGTATGTATCTATGCATGTATGTATAACTGCAGCTAATCAAATATTAGCGTTAAATATCTTTCGTTGTGCAAACTAACGATTTTCTCTTTTTTTTTCGAATTTCTAGGAATTTCGTATATAATATGCACGTATTTATCTATGTATATGAGAGAATCTCTCACGATATACTAATACCATGTAATTACAATAAATCGTGTCCCTTTTTTTTTTTTTTTACTCTTTCCTACATATCATACAAGTATTATTGTTATTATTAGTATCATTATTACTTATATTCGTTATAAATTATCACCGCTAATACTTCACGTGCGTTTTAATCATTCCAGTTACGTAAGTGATTGATAAAAAAAAAGACACGTATATATAGATTTGATTAAACGGAAACATTATAATTAATATCTTAATTATATATGTAATTTAATTTCCATACATACGTATATATACATACATATATGGAAATATACAAAACCGCAACACGCGCAGAGAAAAAAGATCGATCTGAGTCGATAAACCAACTTTCCGTATAAGGAAAAAGAAGAGAAAAAAAAAAATAAAAAAATTGGCATACAGGTAGATATGCTTGTGACAAAAAAACTTTATCGAACGAGGAAGCGCGTAATAAAAAGCGGAAAACTGTATCAAGAAAAATGAAAGTTGGAGTGGAAAAATTTTTTTTTTTATAAAATGTAAGAAGTACCTACGTATGTCGTTCTTTTTTTAAATTAGTATGAAAAAGAAAACAAAAATTTCTATATTACAACGTGAATACCTGTAGTTGTACTTACCGCGTAAAGATACGATATCAAAGTTGTAGAAAGTTAATCAGGATGTATACTCTAAGGTGATAATTAATCGTAGTTATTGTATACCTATAAAGTATACATATACGTATATGAACAGGTATAATATGTATGTACAGTATATCTCTTTGCGAAAACTGTTTATTTAGACTGCGTCAACCTGAGCAACTGATTTGCAGAGGGTTAGTGTCGGTCAATTTATACGTTTCAAAAACAACAATGCTCTCCCTCGCTCTTATCGTATTGGCTAACGCACTTCGTTACATTGGTCTGTGAATAGGAGCGGGGAGAGTTGCCCGTGGCAACCAATCATCGTTTCGAACATTTTAGTTTTCTCGCTACTATACGAACGTAACGCGTACTACATACAATACGTAAAGAAACGTACGCTAGCTACACCACATACGTTCGATTGTGGTAGCGGCTTTATCCCTGCCTTTACTTGTTGGTAGGTATAAAAAAAAAAGAAAAATAAAAAAAAAAAATTACAAATAAAATAACGGTTTTCAATTCTTGGAAATTTTCACCCGTAGGTATAGTTATTGTTATACACGATAATCAATTCGTATACATATTGACCCTTCAGTTTTACCTTTGATAAATCTATAACAGAACTAAAACCTTCCCCATCACTCGATATACATATACATACGTCGGATTATACTAACTATTGTAATATAATAAATAAACTCAACGGTAAAGAAGAGAAAAAAAAAAGAGAAACGAAAAAGAAAATCTTTCAAATGTAACCAATCCGAGAAGTTTTTAGCGAAAAATATTCGAAACAAAATACAAAACTTAAGATAAAAGAAAAGAAAAAAGCATTTATATAGTTATTTGATAACATTCTTAAAGAATTCTTTACTTCGTAAAATTAAACGACGTACGGTGCTACACTTTATACTTCTTAACTGGAAATATAATTTGGCATAATATGCATAATGTAATTAAAATACTCAATGAATGTATCACTGTTTGAATACAATACAGTATACACACGTAATAAAACGCTTCTTAAAATTCCCTCCATGCATATAGGTATATATAATATATATATACGGTATCATATATATTTGACTACGCAAATACTCATGCTAACCATGATCATCGTGATCGTCGTCACTATATGATCGTCGTCATCATATGATCATCGCGAGAATCAGTTTATCTCGCTCCACGAAAAGATATACTATACATATATACCTATATAACGTCGTCATTGCACACGTTCGGGGTGTCCTTAGATTTCAATATCTTGTATATACATACATACATATAATATGTATGAAATATTCTACTTATTTCGTTATCTATCTTTCGCAGAAAAATAAAATTAAAAAAAAAAAATACTTTTACGTTTCTAGTCCTCTTATACCCACGTTCTATTCGCATGACGTAATTTATATAGATACTATTGCATATCACTATACTATACATATATACACCGTATAATTGTTAACATGAATGAATTTTTTTTTCATCTCAACAGAATTATTCGGCTATACATACGCGTATACCTATATAACTATATCTAGGCCCCTTATCCGTAACGAAGATATATTATTTATTATCTATAAAATGTGCAATGCAATTCCGATATAAACATTCGCTTATTTCATTTTTTTACTTCAGTAATTTTATTAACACTATTATTATTATTAGTATTATTATTATTTTGCTCAATTTGGGTAAATTTGACGTAGAAGAAACGGGGATGTGCCGTAAGTATAGATAACTACAGGCGTAGATATAATATCGAATACAATGAAATGAAATAAAATAAAATAAAATGAAATGTGTGTGTGTGTGTGTGTGTATCGAGAAGACTAACGAGATATCCCCTAGAGCGAAAACGACTCTGAACACTCGCAATTATCATTACCATTAGCCAATCATTGAAAATCAAATACTGATTTGAGCTGTAATTTTATCTTCTTATTTTTCCGACCTTTTTTTATTTATTTATTTATTTATTTATTTATTATTTGATTGAGGGTATGAAATTGGTTTTGTTTATATTTTACCTTTAGCTATGATTGGTATATATGTTATTATACCTATATGTTACGTACACATCCCACGCACGAAAACTGTAATGGGTAGTTCTATCACAATTACTGTACGACTGGAATACGAGAATCTAAATCCCCCCCCCCCCCAGCCTACCTTCCCTCAACGAATTATGTATATCAAAATATTTCCGTAATTGAGTAAATATTACCGAGGAATAATTATTATCCATTTATTATATTGATACGATGTAAGTTTAACTGCGTAAGATAAACGAAAGGAGTAAAAAGAAGAAGAGGAAGAAGAAGAAGAAGAAGTAAAAGGCCCGGAAATTACGCAACAGTATTCTTCGATGCGAAAGAAAAATTGGTTTGATCTCGTATGAGTAGATGTACATACGTACATACATATAGGTATATTATTACCAGGAAAAAAGAGCTCCAGGATGGTATTATTCATGTTTGTACCTCGGGGGTTCAATTGCAGGGGGTGGAAGGGACGTACAGAGGCACGAATTTATATAGTTTATTTTTTTTTTTTTTTTTTTTTTTTTTAATTTGATTTTTTTATTTTTAAAGAAGTGATTCATCGTCCGGATAAAACAAGAACGAATTTCGAACGTGGAACAGGTTTTATGGGAACCAAACGAGACTTACGATTAATACACATCACTATTATACGTATGTACTTATACCTATATAGGTATATAAATACGATATAAATATAATGCAAGGTGTTTAGCGAGTTGATAGATCGTTAACAATATGTTTACAATACATATATATATGTAAATGAATCTATTCTATGTACATATGTACATACATACATACATGTACAAAATACTGTACCATATGTATGTATGTACATACGTAAGAGATGTGAGAAGAGAAGAGAAGAGAAGAAAATAACTGAACGAATAAGAGATGAGAGGAGAGGAAAGGAAAGGAAGGGGAGGGCAAGACGCGTCTATAATAAATTCTTCTCGATGCTAATTCCAAGGCTAAACTGCACTCAGAATGCATACTGCACATACGTATAATAATGTATACGTAAGTACGTATATTGTATCTGTATATGCTGATGTTTTGAAGAAAAAAAAATAAATAAATAAATAAAAACGAAAGAAAAGAAACGAATTTAAAACCACGATTGGGGTTCTTTTTTTGTTTTTATTCAAAAAACTTTGAATGAGAGCTTTTTTTTTTTTTTTTTTTTTACTTTTTCTTTTTTTTATTTATGTTATAAATTATCCGGATTATACACATATACCGTAAGGGTATAATCGAAAGAAGATTATTGAAAAGCGTCGTGTGTACTTTTTCTACATCGTCAATATGATAATAATAATAATAATAACAATAATAATACTAATAATAGAAAAAGAAAATGTTAAGAGAGTTATAATTAATACCGTGAAAATAAATGATATCCCGCGGTTAACGAGGGTCTACATTTTATTGCTTCTGATATAAAGATATTGGGTAAAATTGATAGTTATTAATTCCAAATTAATAAATATAGATATATATACGAGAATAGCATGAAGACCGTGTGTGTTGTATTCGAAGTAAAACACTATTACAATTAATTAAAGTAAATAATTGTCCGTAACAACGAACGCGCAAAAGAAAGACAGAGACAGACCGAGGGAGAGATAGAGAGAGAGAGAGAGAGAGAAGGGAGGAAGATAGAGAGAGAGAGAAAGTCGTGATTAAATTAGAATTAGATCGTTACTATAGTTACGTTTCGAACAACCCTAACAACGCCACACAGAAGTTGATTACTAATTAGAGAATATCAACGGGGCTTCTTCCTCTTCTTCTTAGTTTTTTTTTTTTCTTCTTTATTTATTTATTTTTTTTTTTTTTACGTTTTAGTTATTTATTTATTTTGTTTTTCCTTCTCCTTCCTCCTCTATTCTGATCAATAATTCACCAATTTCGATATCCAAAGATAAATACAAATACATACCTACATAAAATAAAGAAAGAGCTAGATAGATGCATAGATAGAGATGAATATAAGATATCAAAGATATATATTCACAGCGGTTACAAGACGTCGCCGGATCTCGCCGGATATCACCGGATCACCCGCAGTCCCGAATAAATGCCTAATTATTCTGAATTAATAAACGTCGTTTTATTTTTTTCACTTATTCCTTTTCTTAATAATTATAGTTAAATTTTCGTCAATTCAATTTAGTTCATTTGATTTTATTTTCATCATTTGACATCATCTCTCGTTCTTCATACGAACGTCCGTTTGTCCTCAAACAAAATATAATTCGTCGATCGAAAAAAAAAGGAATAGAAAATAAAGAAATACATATAATCTGCAGTGAATGCAAAAAAGAGAACTTGTATAAATGAATAAATAAATAATAAAACATAAAGATAATTCCAAATAACATAATATTCGTTCAAATTGATTTTCCGCTAACAATAGCTATACCTAGCCGGTTCCCTTTTCTGAAAATTTTCCAACAAGCATTGCATTTCATCTCGGATCAATTTTTCTAGCACTGACTGTGTACGGGATTACATAAAAACTATCGTAGCTGCATTGTTTAAATTCAACGTACCGATTTAGTACACGTAATCGCACAGTGTGAATTACGGATATTAGAATTGTTTGAGAAACTTTTGTGACAACTGGAAAAGTGTGGAGATCGGTAAACGCGCCAATTACAAAAAATGTAATAATTCTTTGAACAAAAGATACTTACAATGAATGTAGTGAAATTTTCGTAGTTCACACGATAGGCATACATATTTAGAATATTCACGCAAAACTCATTTTGTCTCAGATGATCGCTGCCAGAGTAATCCTGTACGAATCAATTAATCGTGGGGGTTCGTTTATGAAAGCTGTAGAAATCTGACTGCTCGAATTATATCAGCGAGTTGAAACAGCATGTAATAGACAAACAAAGAAAAAGATAATTCAAAGGCAAATTGATCTCAGCCTAAATCATTTCATTATCTATTTCGGAACAGATTTGAAAATTTAATGTCAAGATCTAGGATAGCCCTTAAATAATAATAATAATAATAATAATAATAATAATCATAATAATAATATTCAAAAGAATAATAAACGTGCGAAATTAGTCGTAAAACTTACACAGAGAAAGATTTATTTACAATAATAATAATAACAACAATAACAACAATCGTACAATGTTGTGGGACGTTCTATAAATTAAACAATGTACGAATTTATATTGTTAAATCAGAATGAAATAACTATTTCTTATTTATTCATTGTGTTTATTTTGTTTTTAAATATTTGACATTGAATTTTTCATTTCTACCTTCTTATTTCTAGTCCCATTATAATAGTTTACCTATATCCTCTTACTTGGGTTTCCATGCCTCTATTTTAGGCCTGGTTGTACTATAAGGCATATAAGCATCCCTAGTTCCTGATAAATTCTCCGTATAATCAGCCAGCCATTTGTATTTAGGACGACTCGGATCCTTGTGAGGAGGAAGATCAGTTTTGTAATGTAACCATCCGTACCACTCAGCCGTCACTTGAGATGCGTCGTAATTCAAACCGACTCGATCCGCATATTCGACCCAACGATTACGACCTCGAAAAGAGAAGAAAAAATAGAGTAAATGAAGTTGAAGAGAAGTGTACTGTTTTTTGTATTTTTTAGACTATAAGCATCTTAAAAATTATGTAGAAACACTTCAGTATCGTAAATGTTTTAACAATTGTTATCCATGAAAAAAATTATAACTTTCAAATCTCAGCTGCCT
Source organism: Macrophya alboannulata (assembly GCA_949628255.1). Classification (NCBI taxonomy): domain Eukaryota; kingdom Metazoa; phylum Arthropoda; class Insecta; order Hymenoptera; family Tenthredinidae; genus Macrophya; species Macrophya alboannulata. The sequence continues at coordinate 4,035,305 of OX451210.1, read as the reverse complement.
GTTTCAGATAAAGAAAAAAAAAAAAAAACAGATCAAATATTGTTTTCAGCATTTTTTGAGGTAAAAAAATCTCTTCCGAGCATCTGAATTGAAGAATTATGTAAGTCGTTAAAACTGAGTTTTTGTTTTATTATTTAAAGATATTCTGGTATCCTTCAAGGATACAGTTTCTACGACTGAAAGTTCTAGTGTGATATAATAAAAAGGCTTTAAAACCGCATCAGAATAGTGGATGACATTGAAGTTATTTTTTTCGTTTTACATTTCGTCGAGTAAAGGAGTAAGAAGTAAAAAAAAAAAATGGTCTAAAACATTTTTTTTGTTTCATTCAAGTCATGCATATTTTTTTGTTTTTGTTTTTTAGCGGATAAGAAGAAAAGTCTGTAAACGTGATATTATCATAGAAATAATATAAAGATCGTGAAAAAATGTCTGAAATTACCATAAAAGTGCATATTGTTTTCGTAATATCGATTCCCCAATTTATCTTCGCCGATAAGCGTTCCGGACTTCAATTCATCGCGTCTGTGAAATATAATAAGGGATAATGATGATAAAAAAATAAAACAAAATTGGGTATTTGTATGTTGGAGGTTATGCTCATCGATGTATTTGTTTTGAGTTATTCAAGATAAGAAAAAATTTAACGGAATAGAATTTAACCGATATGTAAATGGCTACGATACGAACCTATACAGGGATCGCAATGAGCCTCTTATACCCCCGTTATCTTTAATAATCGAGAAAAGTCTCGCTAGTTTATCTAGTCCAAAAAATTTCGCCATGTTTAATATGGCATTAGAGATGAAATTTATCGGACGAATGAAAGTTACATAAATTCAAAATGGCCGCCGGTGATAGTCGACGATTGTCATAGACTATACAACATAAATGATTACCTAACTTGTTTTAAATTCAAATGGCTAGACATTAGGTCTGGTTTACAACCAACGATCAATGCTTCTCGATCAAATGCGTAGCGATCATTGCAAACCGAGTTTAACGTCAAGTAACTACTCAACTCGATATCTCTAATCTCGAATATATCCACAACTACAGCGAAGTTCAGACAGTTCGCATTAAGCACGGCTTGATGATCCAATTTTGTAATAAATGTCACAAGTTTTCGGATTTAATAATCCTTGCCAGATACTATCTGCGAGTTAACTAATCCGTAACGGTGAGTAAAATATGTAACAATTTTTCGTGGAGCTTGTATAGCAATTTCATAAATCCATAATCAGAGTAAAGAAATTAAAAAAAAAAAAACATTCTTATCCCGTTCATTAACGTGCCTCGTTCCTTGACTGAACTCTTCCTCTTGTATAAATATCTACAAACATACATACAGTGCAACTGCATAGTGTTTTTCTTCAACAAATACACAGTATTTAATCACTTTTTATATCCATATAAAATCTTTCAACTATTTCATCGAACCCACGAATGTTTAGACGGTATAAACAGTTCATTCTTCCGTATCAAACAACTCCGATTAACCTTGCATATGGAGAATATTATTTTTAATTTAACAATACGCACCTGTGAATGTTCTCAAATTGAAGCCATACTCTCGTATTTTAATTTCCAGTCCTGCTACTAAACTTGCCTACGAATAAATCCTGTGCAATAAATTTAAGTAAACAGATTTTTGATAATAATAATTCTATTTTTTTTTTTTCAGAATTATTTTTTTTTTAATGTTATCTAGAGGTTAAACCCTGTCAACAAAATAACAAAATGTCTGACTCGGAGGCCAGCAATTTTTCTGACAATGACAGTGATGCTGGAGGTCGTGGTGGAGGCAGCGAAAGCGATAATAGATCCGTTAAATCTGCTGGAGGAAGCGACGCGGGTAGCGGAGGTAGAAGATCCCGAAGTGTTTCACGAAGCAGAAGCAGAAGCAGATCTAGATCAAGATCTAGAAGCCATTCTAGGTCCAGATCACGCTCTCGTTCTGGATCTGGGTTAGTCAAGGACCCAAACTATCACTCCTAACAACAAATCGTCATTCGATTTTCCATTTTTCTTCAACTCTTTATTAAAATTCGATCAAATTTGGTCCTCAAAGTAGTCCGATTCGATAAAAACCGATTCCACACTGAATGAGAACTAGATTTTCTCTTTAAGCTCTGATGACGGAGGTAGAGATTGAGCAGTTGAGGCTAAACAAGTTCAAAGTCTAATATTTTCACCCTAAGCAACAAATCGCTGAACAATTTTCCATTTTTCTTCAACTTTCAATTCAAATTCAATCAAATTTGGTCTCAAATGTCGTCTGATTTGATAAAAACCGATTCTACATTGAATTAAAACCAGATTTTCTCTTTAAGCTCTGATGACGGAGGTAGAGATAGAGCAGATGAGGCTGAAGAAGCCCATTCTGGTGATGAAGAGGAACCAGAACCTGAGGAGGAACCAGAAGGTAAACATCTTTCCTAGACAGTCTAATTCGATTTGCTCAATTTGAAGCATTCGAAAAAATTAACTAAATACACCACACTCATGTTTCAGGAGAAGATTTGGACGGCAGCAGCGAATATGACGAAGAAGAAGACGAAGATGATGACAGACCAAGCAGAAAAAAGAAAAAGAAAGACAGGTTGATCATTTTTGCTCTCCAATTGAAGATAAAACTAGAATTTTGATAATCAAAAAGCAAAAACATCAACTATTATTGAAAAATCACTTTGCTAAGATAAACATTTTCCCTTAAATGAAGCTGAAAAATTCTGAAATCAGCCTAAAATCTCGCAATCTAAAGTCTGCAGGCACTTTGATAAGCTTCAATACTAGTGACATGAATTTTTGAAACTCATATCAACGTCTACTTGAGAAGTAATAAGAAGATTCCCTGTTTTCTCTATCATACAGATTTGGTGGTTTTATTATTGACGAAGCTGAGGTAGATGACGAGGTCGAAGATGACGAAGAGTGGGAAGATGGAGCTCAAGAGATTGGAATTGTTGGTAATGAAGTAGACGAGCTTGGTCCAACAGCTCGAGAAATAGAGGGAAGACGTCGAGGCACAAATCTCTGGGAGTGCGTAGACTAGAATTAATAAATTCCCGTAGATTCTGCCTCTACAAAACTCTAATAACATTAAAAAATTCGTTATTCATTTAGTTCGCAAAAAGAAGACGAGATTGAAGAGTACCTAAGAAAAAAGTATGCCGACGAATCTGTCGTCGCCCGCCACTTCGGAGACGGAGGTGAAGAGATGAGTGACGAAATAACTCAGCAAACTCTTCTTCCCGGTGTAAAAGACCCAAATCTTTGGATGGTAAAATGCAGAATAGGGGAAGAAAAGGCAACCGTTCTCTTGCTGATGAGAAAATTCATAACGTATCAATTCTCTGGTAAGAGATAACATCGAGATTTATCCAATCTCGGATATTTTCTGACCGAAAAACTTTTTTTACATGTCCTTGCAGCTGAACCATTGCAAATAAAGTCCGTCGTAGCGCCTGAGGGCGTTAAGGGATACATTTACATCGAAGCATACAAACAGCCGCACGTTAAAGCAGTGATAGAAAACGTGGGAAATCTGAGAATGGGTATTTGGAAACAGCAGATGGTTCCAATCAAAGAAATGACGGACGTTCTTCGTGTTGTGAAGGAGCAGACTGGCCTTAAAGCCAAACAATGGGTCAGATTAAAACGGGGAATATACAAGGACGATATAGCCCAAGTAGACTACGTCGATCTGGCTCAAAATCAAGTTCATTTGAAGCTACTGCCTCGAATTGATTACACAAGACCCAGAGGTGCGCTTAGAACTGCTCAAAGTGAATCCGAGGCTCTAAAACGTAAAAAGAAAAGACGACCTCCGGCCAAACCCTTTGATCCTGAGGCTATAAGGGCTATTGGAGGCGAGGTAACCAGCGATGGAGACTTTCTGATCTTTGAAGGGAACAGATACAGCCGCAAAGGGTCTGTGGATTTTTACGTAACCATTTTTTGATTGATTTTTAGCTTGTTGGGATAATAATTACAATAAATGATGATTAAAATGTACAGGTTTCTCTACAAGAACTTCACCACGAGTGCAATCATAGCCGAAGGTGTGAAGCCAACGCTTTCAGAATTGGAAAGATTCGAAGAAGCCCCGGAAGGCATAGACATAGAATTAAGTGGTACACCAACGACCGGTGTTTCGGCAGGAAAAGAAGACCAAGCAGTTACTCACTCATTTAGTAATGGAGATAACGTTGAAGTTTGCGAAGGAGAACTGATGAATTTACAAGGAAAAATTGTATCCATTGATGGAAATATGATTATGGTAATGCCGAAGCATGAGGAACTGAAAGAAGCCTTAGAATTCCAGTCTAACGAATTGAGAAAGTACTTCAGGATGGGAGATCACGCCAAGGTAAACTATTTCACTCCCTTTTCCGTCTTGAAAAAAAAAATCAACTGCGTCTATGCTTCGAAAAATCAAAATTTCTTTTTATTTCCCAGGTTGTAGCTGGCCGGTACGAAGGAGACACTGGTCTGATAGTTCGCGTGGAGCAAAATCGCGTTGTTTTATTTTCCGATCTATCGATGCACGAGCTAGAGGTTCTTCCAAGGGATTTACAACTCTGTTCTGACATGGCAACTGGCGTTGATAGTCTGGGTCAATTTCAGTGGGGCGATTTGGTCCAATTGGATGTTCAGACAGTCGGTGTAATTGTCCGTTTAGAGAGAGAAAATTTTCACGTTTTATCTATGCATGGAAAGGTCGTCGAGGCCAGGCCTCAAGGATTAACTAAACGTCGTGAGAACAGAAACGCTGTGGCTTTAGATTCGCAACAGAATACTATCCAGAAAAAAGATATAGTCAAGGTGATTATCGCGGCTATTTTTTTTTTTGTTTTTCTTCGATATTCACGTTCCCAACATCATTTTAATTTTCGATTATCTTCAAAGGTGATCGACGGACCCCACGCAGGAAGAGGCGGAGAGATCAAACATCTTTACAGAAGTTTTGCCTTTCTACACTCAAGAATGTATCTCGATAACGGAGGGATATTTGTCTGTAAAACTAGACACCTGCAGTTAGCCGGAGGCAATAAGTCAGGAATGGGACCAGCGATGTCCCCGTCGTCTGGATTTATGTCCCCAAGAATTGCCTCTCCAATGCACCCGAGTGGGTCAGTAAAAATACAAAAAATCCCGATTTAACTATTGGAATCAAAAATCTCTAATTTTGTTTCTTTCTATTCAGCGGTGGTTTCGGTCGCGGCGGTGGAGGCGGAGGTGGCGGCGGAAGAGGACGAGGTAGAGGTGGGGGAGCTAGACGAGACAGAGAACTGATAGGAACAACGATAAAAATCACCGGCGGTCCTTACAAGGGAAATGTTGGAATTGTTAAAGACGCTACCGAGAATACAGCCCGCGTAGAACTCCACTCAACATGCCAAACGATATCGGTAGATCGTTCTCACATAGCAAACGTTGGAGTACCAACTAAAGACGGAGGATTTAGCAGCTATAATCGCAACACTCCTGCCTACACAGCCGGTGGTCAAACTCCAATGTATGCTAGGGACGGGTCTAAGACCCCGATGCATGGCTCTCAAACGCCCATGTATGAGAGTGAGTATTGTTTGATAAAAACCGATGGGAAAAAAACGGCTTTCAAAGTTTAACGATTATGTTTAATATTCTCATTATTTTCTTTCTCAGATGGTTCTCGCACTCCTCATTATGGATCTATGACTCCGTCTCACGACGGATCAAGAACACCTGGTCAATCCGGAGCCTGGGATCCTACAGTAACAAATACTCCAGCAAGAACGAACGACTTCGATGGATACAGCATGGAGGAAAGTGGTTCGCCTGGTTATGCTCCTGGATATCCTTCGACGGGTGGTCCCTTCACACCTCAAACACCTGGGACTATGTATGGATCTGAGCAGAGTTATAGCCCGTATCAACCAAGTCCTAGTCCGGCTGCTAGCGCTAGTGCTAGTCCAAGCCCGGCCGGATATGTTGCTACACCTTCGCCCTCCGGGACAGGATATACTACTAGTCCACATGGAGCGTTTGCAAGTCCTTCGCCTATGGGATACAGTCCTATGACACCCGGTAACTTAATAATTAAAGACATTGCTGCTTTCCTGTTATTCAATTTTAGCTTTTCTCAGATGATCAGTGTCAGAGTAATTTTACAAAAATCAATAATCGTGGATTTCGCCTATTAGTCGAATTAATGAATAAAAAAGATAATTCAAAGCGGAATTTATCCAAATCTACATTATTTCGTAATCCATTCACATATATAGTACGTATTTAAAAGAAAATTTGATGTTAATGTTTAAAATTACAGGCGTAGCCGGTAGTCCTTATAATCCGCAAACACCTGGTTCAGGATTAGATGCTGGTGCTGGAAGTGGAATGATAATGGGTTCTGAATGGCATACTACCGATATAGAGGTTCGAATACGTGATTCTCACGAGGACCCAGCGTTGGCTGGTCAGCAAGGAGTAATTCGTGGAATATCTGTAAGATTATCTTACCTATATACGAAATATAAATCTTATTCATTGTATAGATATTGAATAATGATATTTCTTACAGGGTGGTATGTGCGCTGTATTTTTACCTGCTGAAGATAGAGTGGTGAATCTTTTGTGCGAACAATTGGAACCTGTGGTACCAAGTCGAGGTGATCAAGTTAAGGTTGTTGTTGGAGAGGATAGAGAGGCAGTAGGAATTTTACTATCAATTGATAACCAGGAAGGCGTTGTTAAACTGAGCACAGATGCAGTGAAAATGTTGCAGTTGAGATTCTTATGCAAAATGAAGGCTCCGACTACTTAATAATAGTATTTTGTTACATACAACAATGTGGATAATTATATTTTGAAAGAATTTAGTAAATATATTCAGATAATATTCACAGACACAAGTTTTAAAAAATTTTCTCTAATTACATATTTAGGCGCGATTTGTGATTCCATGAATTTATTTATGTATGTACAAAATACTGCGTCTAAATTCATATGTATGTAACTGAGTTAATTTTTTATCATCTGATTTAAATGAGGGAGTCGATATTAAGAGTTTGATATGTTATCGATAAAATTATCTTGAATAAAAACATGAAAATTGTAGATGATATTTGATTGAAATTTAAAGATTTCAATTCTCCAAACTCTTGACGTGTTTAGAATTTATCTAATTCACATGCTAATTACTAATTACCTATATATTGATATAGTAACAAATTAAGAAAACAACTGTAACCGAATTAAACATCGATCGGAAAATTTATTATTATAAAAGCTAAACTGCGCTGAATAAATTTTAAATAGAATAGAATTCGTAGGTTCTTACTAAAGAAAAAATTCTACCCTTTATAAATTCCAATTCAGATTTTATACCGAAAGACAAATTATTATAATTAAATAATTTGATTTCTTTATCATTCTGGAAATCAGGTTCTAAACGCTAAGAAGGATCTCCAGAAATTTTTTTTTTTTTGTTGGAGGGTTTTTGGCAATCAAAAATACTGAATAATAAATAAAGATGAATACTTTTTCACCAAGAAGACCTTAGTTTATTGAATTTTTGTTTGAAAATTTACATTAGTTTCCACCCTTGTTAGCCAATCTCTTGTCACGTTCTTCGGCGATGGATAACTTGACTCCCTTGCCTTTAGGCAAACTAACGTAAGCTTTAGATCCTTTGCCGATAATGAAAACGTTGTGAAGCCTGTTGGAGAAAGAAAAATAGGAAAATAAAATAACAGTAAGATAAATTCATTAATCAAGTTGTTTTTAGCTTGATAATTGACAGAAAAAAAGCAAACATGATGATTCCCGAACTTGAAGATAATAGAAAATTAAGAATTTCTTTGAGAATCTTTTGTATCCTTCTTGGGTAATACGGAGAGGCTAATATCTGACCTAACAGTGACCTATAGAAGGATTGTTATTTAATATTCGCCAAATTTTGACCACTACACTTCTCTATGGAAAGTGGCTTGGCTTCGATATGGCGATTTCATACAGAGATGAAATTAAAGAATTTTTAGACAATCTGATCAAAGACAAATACTCAATTCACTACCTAGTGGCAAATGTGTGCCCTTGCGAATCCTTGATATGACAGATATCAAAGGATCCAGGATGACGCTCACGGCTTACAACGCTGCCTACACGTCCCAAATTCCTTCCTCCAGTGATCATGCATAAATTTCCTGAAAAAATTCGACAATTAATAAATTTTGGAGATAAAAAAACACCAGTCTGAATAAAAGTATAATCAATTATCAATTGAAACGATGAAATTCGTTTCAAATCTCTTTACCAGAGTCAAAACGGATGGAATCAATGATCTTGCTGGTCGCAATGTCCAGTTGAATCGTGTCATTAACCTTGATCAGGGGGTCAGGGTAGCGAATAGTTCTTCCGTCGTGGGTTACGAGGAATGGGATTCCCTTGGGGCCAGTTTGTACACGCTTTACCTTGCAGAGCTTGTACTGTAAAAATAAAATAAGAATGTTCATTAACATCTACTGATTTCAAAGATTTCAAAAGGACTTAATCGTTGATCTTTAATCTTATATTTCTCCAACTACCTTTGCTTCTTCAGCGGAAATTCTGTGAATGGTGAAACGACCCTTGACGTCATAAATCAAACGGAAAAATTCTCCGGTCTTTTCGATCGTTACAACATCTGTAATAAAAAAAAGAAAAGGAGGAAAAAATTAGGACTGTTTGTGATTTGAAGCTTCCGACAGTTTTTGGGGTAACTTAATTCAACAAGTACGATGAAACACTCTTTTTGCTTAGTTTATTTATTAAGTTGTTTCCTTCTTGGGTAATACAAAGAAACCAATTTCTAGTTAATCTGTGACCATAAGAAGGGTTATTTTTTTATCGGCCGATTTTTGACTACAATATTATTCAAAACAACTATCATAGCTTCGAACGGCCAACTGAAGGATTGTAAAAAAAAAAAAAAAAAAAATACGCAAATGAACAGAACACGTTCGAGTCCAGTTCTTTGATAAAACTAACTAAAATTCCTTTCTTTTTTAACCATTATCTGATAAAATTCTTCTACCGTTAAGAAAAATTATTAAAAAAAAGACTCATATGAAAGAAACTATTGGTTTAATTTTTCATCACATGCGACAATAATTTTAATAATAATAGAAACAAAACTCACCCATAAAACCAGAGGGATAATTGGGGTCGGTGCGAACCTTGCCGTCAACTTTGATCAGGCGCTGCATGACGATCTTCTTTACCTCGCAATTGGTCAAGGCATACTTTAGCCTATTACGTAGAAAAATTACCAACGGAAGAGACTCCCGAAGCTTGTGGGGGCCAGTTGATGGCCGAGGAGCGTAGACCCCTCCTAGCTTGTCCAACATCCATGCTTTCGGCGCGTTTAAACGCTTCAGATGCTTTTTGGGGCCTCGTGCCTGAAATAATAAAATTCATCATCATTTATGTCTATAAAAAGAAACTAACACTAAGATTATATGTATATATTCAGGTTATATCGCAGCGTGATATTTCGCTAGTTTTAACAAAAAAAGCCAACAATTTGTTCGAATGTTGAGCTAAAGTTGAGAAAAGTTTTTCATTACAGATGGAAAATAGAGATTTAAACTGTCAAATTGCGGTTATGGTGTATAACGTTGTTTGTATTTTCATCAGTAAATAGTTTGTTTGTTATCAAACTTTATATAGGAATATAATAATTTGAAGGATATGAAACTGCGGTGAAACGATAATAAGTTTTGAGTAAAATCTTGTCACTATTTATCTGGGTTCTGGCATGGTAGCTAAAACGGTTAAGCCGAAACGACACACGCTCACTTGATGCACGTTTATCACAGTTTATTTTATTTACGTATCACGTAATATTGACAGGTATCACCGCGGTGGTTATTTCACTTTAATATTTGAGTCGCGATTTAACAAAATGAAATACTATTTTCACGATGTTTTGGGATTTCTAATTTACGTCGCTTGCTCAGCGAACTTACCATCTTGGATTTCTGAACGGAAAAGAGACCATAGAATACACAATTAATAATCGAGACGGTGTGTTTCTATGACGTCAGTAGTTCAAGATGGCCGCGGTTTTATGAAAAACTCCATGTAGTTAGACAAAATATTTATATAATTGTAAAATAATATGAAATACATAAAACAATTTGAACGCTGATGTTTTATACAATTTTCGATTTATCAACGAAAGAAGAGATGATAGATTGCGAAGAAAACTAATAAAGGTGCCTGTTGTGACGTCACGCATTCAAGATGGCGGCACAATTCACTAAATCACTACATAGTTAGACACTAGATCCTAAATATCAATTTGTGGCTCAAATGTGACGTAAAAATGATAAAACGACGTGAAATATGTGCAGGAACACTTTTCAAGTTATTTAATACCAATTAAAATAACAATATTTGAATAATCAGTGATTATAATATGACCCGTAAATGTTATAAATTGTAATCGTTTATCTATGCCGTGATTAATCTATGACTTGTTTGTGCAGCCGGAAAAAACATGGCGACATGGGATAGTGAGAAATTTGTCTCTGATGGAAATGTGGATAAAGTGGATGGAAATTTTGATAATATACTAGTGACACATGACCTGCAGGATTGTTTAGACGACAGTTTAGACCTGTCAACATTTGGTAAGGTGTACGAACAAACACCAGTTTTAAATTATGGAAAATTATCGGAAGAAAGTTCGTCGTACATGGAAAAACTACGCGATGACAATACTGGGTGAGAAATATTATATACAAGTCTACTAATCACGTTATGTTAATTTTTTACCTCTGTTCAAATAACCATCTAAAATTTCGCGCGCTCAAAGTTTCTACAAATTTTTAAACTAGGTTTTTTTTTTTTAAACCGCTTATTAAATTACATTACAAACCGTTTTATTCACGCATTCCCATATAAGGTCATTACCAGTTTTGACATCAAACTGTTTTCACTCAGTTTTCTTTAAATTCTAAAAGGGATGTACAGAAATTTAAATATTTACCGACATATCATTACCTTGTAATTAATCACACAATACTCTTACCTCATGTTATCCAACAAAATACACTCTGTTTAATTACTCAGCTATTCATCGATGTAAATATTTATCCAGCCTGTTCTCATCTCGGGTTACTGAACAGTCTTCTTCCTAAACTTTCCATAATCAATTTCTTTAGAGCTGTTTCAGTCAAAGCAAGATCTTTTACGGAAATGTTTAAAAACTTTTATCATTTACAATTCAATTAAATAATATTTTTTGTTTCGTTTTTGTTGTTGTTTTTTTTGTTTTCAATTCAGTGAATCTACTCAAAGTTTCAATTATGAAATTTATGCATTAAGTTATTCAATTCCTGGAAATCGAAAAAAAAAAAATTCCTGTTATTTTTCTCCTGTTCATTTCATTCCGTCAAATAATCTCTTCGTAAATATCGACCAGTAAGTTTAAAGTTCAATTTTATTCACTTAGTAAACAGCTGATAGTTTCATAAGTAAGAGAGAAATAAAAACATCTTGATTATGCGTTTTTATCATCTCAATAAACAAATAAACAAACAATTAAAAGAACCCAAAAGAAATTAGAAAGTAATAACAAAAATCCAAATTCAACTGAATTGTACATCAAAAAAGTCTTCTTTGAATTCTATGCAATTAATATCCTGTTTTTTATTTTTTTTCATTCTTGCTTTTTAAAAAACAGGTGTTTTCATTCGTTTAAATCCTATAAATACTTGACTCAGGCTCCTCCTCCTCCTCTTCCTTCTCAAGTAATAATACATCTGAGTCTTTTGAGCCATTACTCATACCGAGTTACGTACCTTTACTAAAATATACCATATTTTTAGTCATTAGATGGTATCGGAGACTAATGATGCCCAGATCCCGCCTCGTCTTGCCTATCTATCTGTCTATTGATCTTGTAGCTGAAAAAGTTTGGGGCGGGGGGGGGAAATAACTGAATAATAATGCTATGTATATATATATATATAAATATATATGATATGTTCTAATCGATAAACTTATTCAATAATGTTTATTTCAAAGCTGTTGTAACGCAATGACTATCTCCTTCTACTAGGTATATATATCATACTATTAGCTCGGACGAAATCTACATGCGGATTCATCCAGGGCAGAATGATTCAATGCCAGAAGATCCATCCCATGCTACAATTACAATTGAAAGTACGGATCCGGACACTAATCAGAAACATATCAGCCGTTACAATTGTGAATACGACGGATGTACCAGAACTTATAGCACCGTTGGAAATCTCCGTACTCATATGAAAACTCATAAAGGTATATTGAAGATTTTGAAAGCTGGAAGAGAGGCTTTTTAGATTTGAAAATACTGGATTTTAGGGGGTAAGAAGTTTTTTTAAGAGATTCTGTAAGCCGGGATTTACGTCTTTTATTGTTATCGCGTTTATATCACTCGGTATAAAATAGAACTTTTAAAAGTCTCTAGTTATTTATAGAATTTCATTTTTGTAACTCTGATCGAGAGAAACACTCCGTTCTATATATAGAATTCATTCAGGGAGTTGGTACTTTGCCCGTTTGGAAAATATCTACAGAATCTTTTATATTATTTTTTTCAGGCAATAAATTCGATTCTGATATAAAATAAAGAAAATAAATTTCTTGTTTTCGTTTCTGTTTTTTACCTCTGAGGATCGTTTTTGCAAAATTTTCTACAGACAACGTGATTCTCCTTCCTTTTTTGCTATTTTTTGTGTTAATTCTATTTCCAATAATTGTTTTTCTAATTTGACTAATATAATACATTTTAATATTTCTGCTCTCCAAGGATATTACTCTGTGGTAAGTCCACACGCATTTATAATCAATGCGTCTCTTTCCCTCTGACAAAAAAAAAAATATGCATCGATGAAACTTTTATTTTAGTAATATTCATTCTAAAGAATGAAAAGTAAGACTAGCTTCTTTGAACATAATTTACTCAAATCATAAAAATTTTACACTAATTTTCAGGTGAATATAGATTCAAATGCGCAGATCCGGATTGTGGCAAGGCATTCTTGACCTCCTACAGCTTGAAAATTCATATCCGAGTTCACACCAAGATAAAACCATTCGAATGTAATCATGATGGATGTGAAAAGGCGTTTAATACTTTATACAGACTGAGAGCTCACCAAAGACTACACAGCGGCAATACATTCAATTGCGAAAAGACCGGATGTGTAAAATTTTTCACAACTTTAAGCGATCTTAAGAAACACGTTAGGACACATACGCAGGAACGACCCTACAAGTAAATTTTTTTTTTTTTTTTTTTCATTATCTTGTAGTTTGAATAATCGACTCGATTCTTCCACTTTTCAAGCCTCAATTTTGTTTAATAATCTAATCAAAATTGCAATTTATTACAGATGTCGAGAGAACGGCTGTGGAAAAGCTTTCACAGCTTCGCATCACCTTAAAACTCACAAAAGAACTCATACCGGTGAACGTCCTTACACCTGTTCTTATGTGTATTGCAAAAGGTCTTTTACTACTCCGCACAGCCTTAAAAGCCACATAAAAACTCACAAGAAAATTATTAGAAGTGAAACTATGGTGCGTAGTTGAAAAAATCTTAAAAGATTTTAATTAATTTTCCGATTTAGCTTATGATTAGTTTGATAATAATGAAAGTAAACGTATTCTAGACAAGAATTAGTCCTTAAATTGAGAGAAACTTTTCTTTGTAAAAAAAATAATGAATTTTGTACAAAGTCTTGAGATTTTAAGCTTATTTCTTATTACAGAATCAAAAAGACGACTCCCAGTCCATTTCGAATGAAGAAAGCGTCCCACCTTGCCACCCAGAAGCTAAGATTGAGATAAAAGAAGTCAGCGATAACAGCAGCAGTATGCCTTTTTATACGATAATACCTTTAAGTTTAGAAAATAATCAGGAGGTTGAAAATGTGACTTATATTTCAACACAAAACTCTGACAACGTTGAACCGATGTCAGGTAGTTCAATGATTCATGTTTTAACAAATGACGAAAAGAACAATTTCAATCATTACGTTAGTTACGGTGTTGCAAGTCGTGGCGTACAACGAGTAACAATATCTTCCACGTCACCGCGAGATTTTGATTCACGAAAAACTAACGACATAGAGCTCTTGACTTCGGGCAATATTATAGACGTCTTGAATAACAACGACGAGTATGAAAAGCTAAAGATATTTGATCAGATATCGAACCCTGAAAGGACGAATGTTTCAAATGAAGTATTACTGCCTATTTCGATAACGGACGGTTGCGATTCCGTTATTTCAAAGGAAGAACATTTGGACACCCTTAATTTGCAACAAGAAATCATGCAGAATGGTTTGCAACATACTATCGCACAAATATCCGAGGCTAAAAGCTTTTGTAATCATCCAAAACGTTACAAGAGCGACGATCTCACTATTCACAACGATTTTACTAATCAAACTAACAACGAATTGAAGATTCCGCCTTGCGAAAATTCTGCCTTTTATGCCACAGATTCTGTCATTGAGAATCATAAACTGTTGAACAGTGACGCCGTGCCATACTGCAATACAGTGAACACAGGAAATGATTCGGAACAGTTTTCTGAAAAATCATGTGATTTTAGAAATCCTAGTCTTAATTCGATCGTTAATGTTGCAAACGATTCTCAGAATTTGAATGAAAAAGCGACGCAGCGAACCACAGATAAAGGAAAACCTAAAATTGTGGAAATTATATCAAATAAAAAGAATAGAAATGATTTTAATAGCAATTCAAGTCCTAAAATCGTGGAATCTAAGCTGTCGATCAATTCTGAAAGTTCAGAATTATATTCCGAAACTATTTTCAAGAATTGTGAAACTGGAAGTAACTTGCCGGATCAAATGAGGAATAACGGACACTCGGAAGCAGTCGAACTTGCCATTGCTTCCGAGGAAGAAATACCGTCACCATGGATCGACGTAATGGCTTTAGCCTCGGCGCCTTCTTTGAGGACGGAATCGTGGTCCGAATTCAATGCTTTTCCAACCGCTGTTCATTCACTTGTAGATCTTGCCGGTCCTGAGCCTTATCCTTTGGAACTTGAAAACGAACTTCAAGGAAATGTTGATCTTGTAGCGGCCATAAATGGCTCTGAAAATATCAAAGTAATTACTAGCATAGCTGGTGACGAGGAAAGTTTGTCCACGATGATTAATACGCCTAATAAAAATGAGAGAAATATTTTACAGGAGATAACAGCAGATGCTGATATTTGTAGATGCGTTGATTGCAAGTGTGATCATTTAAAGAATTGTCATAATTGTTTACCCGCAGTAACTGGGAAAAACAAGGATAAGGAAAAGATGCATTTAACTATCGTAGAATCTCAGCTACAAACTGAAAGTTTGAATAACTTTAGTGGCTTTGAAGTCGCGAAAAATATAGAGTATGATAAGGAGCTGGCTTACTCCGATGAATTGATAAACCAAGAGGCTTTAATAGTAAACGATTTTAACAGCTATGAAAACACCTTTGGGATTAAGGAAAATAACGAGGAAGTTAAAGACTGTACTTGCGGATGTATTCAGCAAAGTATGGAATCTGAATTCATGGATATTACAGGCATGGAAAATTTCATGCAAAAGAAATCCTGCGAATGTTTAGTCCTTGAGAACGGCAGCAAGTTCTGCGAGGCTATTATCGAGATCGAAAATATTATTACCAATAAAAACTTTCCGCAAGGCTCTGATAGTATCCTACCAAATATTATAGTCAATAAAGAAGACAATGACAAGATAGAAATCAAGAGCGTTGATGAAAACAACAAGAAATCAACTCAGAGTTGCAAATGCAGTAGCGAATCGGAATCTAATGCAAAAGAGGAATCGCGATGCAGATGTAACAGCAACTGTAACCATTGCAAATCGAAGTCAACTTCTGTGACAAACGGAGGAAATTTATTAAACGATAATAAACAGAACAGCGATAGTTGTTGCGGAAAGAATTCTATCAAAGACGGCGTATCAATCAGAAAGATGAATTCTGATGAAAAAAATGCTGAGAAGTCTAGTTGCTGTTCCAAAGTAAATAATAGCTACAAAGATACAATTCTTAATACAAAATTGAGTACTTCTACAACTTGTAAATCGTTGAAATCTGTGGACAAAGTGGAATTGAGCTCTACGAAGCAATGTAGAAAGGAAACAGATGAGAAAATTGAAACTAACAATTCAAAGAGGAAAAAAATTCCAGAAAAGTTTCAATCTCATTGCGCGAATGATGATTACTCGGTGGGCGAAGGGCTCTTGAAAATTGGTGGTAATAGTGAAACAATATCAATTGGAGAGCGGAACAATGATTTGTTAACACAGAAAATTAGCGATGATTTTTCAGCGTGTTTAGAAAGCGATTGTCTATGCGATAGTGGGACAGGAGGAGGCTGTAGATCATGCTGCGTTATTGTTTGCTTGAAAACGTTGCAGCAACTGCAAAGGGTTTATAATCAGAATCAGAATTGTTGCAAAAATAAGGCGTCTGGAGATCAGAATATTTCGCTACCTGTTGCTTTGATTAGAAAGTTAGCAGGAAATGAGTAAACTGCAAAAATTCTCCACCCTCATCTAGTCATGTAGAAAAAAAATAATTTATCATAAATAGACTCATAAATCACTGCAGTGGCTCATGGAATTACAGGTTTTTTTTTTTTTTTTTTTTTTTTTCCTTTTATTCTGTGAGTAAATATACAAATAATATCATTATTTGTATATTTTTCATATACCTTTGTTTTTTTAAGCCTATTTAATTATGTACTTATAGTTATACCTATGTGTAACCAGAACTGGTCACACTTTACGAGTCCCAAAGCAATAAGAATAACGTGCCAAAAAAAACAAAACTATATTTGTATATACAATATTATTAAAAGTAATATGAATTTACAAGTAGATTCTATTAAGAGTTATCTGATATAGCTGAAAGATATTTACTCACACAGAGCCTGACGTTTTAGTTATACTCGAAGTATACCCGAATTTTCTGCGTCAAATTTTTTAAATAGGTACTGCTAAAATATAAATGGCAGCTCTAAATACCTTGTGGTAAATAGAACTCAAGTTTTTTTTTTTCCTTTTAATACTAAAGCAAGGAATTTCTTTTTATTCTGCTGTTAGTTCTAAAATTATTTATCCATCTATCTATATCTATTGATCCATAGCGGAGACTTTGAATAACTACATTGAAGTCATTGATCGCAAATCATTAAATATCAGAGCGTGAGAATGATTGTGTTTTAATAATTGTATGTAAGATATAATAAATCATTAGAAAAAGAAACAAAAATGAAAATAAAAATAAACGAAAAAAAATAAACGTAACGAGTATAGTAGTAACCAATAGCTTTATGTTAAAGCCGTAATAATAATAAAATTAGCTGCGCAATGTTTGTTGAAGGCTGTTTTAAGTACTTTTCAAGGTTTGCTTTGTTAAGAATTTAGTTATTTTTGTGTACCTATTATATTTTATATAGAATTCTAGGATTGAATTTTAATTATTATTATTATTATTATGTTTTGAAAGTATATCATTTTACTAAAACTAAATAAACAGAGTTTACAGTAATTAGTCTTACCATTAATACTTTCCATTCTATTCTATTCGTTTTTTTTTTTTTTTTTTTTTTTTGCTTTTTTTCCTTATTAAAAATAAAATAAAATCAACTCAACACATTTATTATAAGATAGGTATTCTAAGAATAACTTGTGACTTCTATCTTACAATCATACTATACATACATATCGTGCGTATATAAATTTGAAACGATCAATTAGTTCTATGTATACTAAAACAAACAATAAGTTATCTATCAGAAATTAAATACTAATTCATAATAATCAGTGCATAATAATTCGGTGTTTTTTCGTTCAGACTTTGACTTCCAAACGTTTGGTAAGTCATTTTCTATTGAATAATACTAAAATGCACCACTCGGTGGGGGGGACGTGCTTTGTACAGTGTACAAATGGACGTACACAATTTACTATACATATACCTATATTTTAATTCAATTTTCAACTTCTTTTATTTAACTAAAATCTCATTTTTTTTTTTGTTTTCCTATTTCTTTGCTATTATCTGTTCTGTTCCCATTGTTCCCAATAATCTCTAGTCTGCATTTCTGATAGGCGAGATATGGTGCGATCAAAAGCAAACAGTTCTTCTTCTCCGGTAAATATACTAGACTTGTGATCCTCCTGAAAAAAAAAAAAAAAAATTAAAAACATGAATGACTTATTCGTGAATTTGAAACGGAGCTTGATTCACATTTTAAAACTAAAAATATGGAAAGAAAAAAAAAAGTACTAACAATAATACTTTGTAACAACATACCGAGCCAATACTTATTTTTAAATCATCCATTAGCATTCTTTTCTCATCTGTATACTCGCTTTCACCTTCTGCAGTAAACAGTTTTTTGTGGGGAAGAGCGGCTGATATTACTACTCTTACCTGTGAAATATAATAGGAATGACTCATTAATTCTGTTTAAAAAAAAAAAGAAACAAAGATATTTAATCACAGGATTAATTTTACTATTATTATTGTCACCTTGTTATCATAAAGCGTATCAATCAGAGTTATAAATCTTCTGGCCTGAGATTTAAGCTTGAAATTTAGCGGCGGTACGTCCCTGATTATAACAGTATGAAAGAACTGAGAGAGTTGTAGATAATCACTGGCACCGAGTGGCTGTGGATTGAGAAAAAAAAATGGAAATATAATACAGTTTCCTTCTTTATGGCTCAAAAAGCAGAGTATTTTAGTCCAATATTTCAAATTCATCAAATTTTTACCCGATTGCATAGTTCGTCGAATGTCGAGTCTAGAACTTGCCCACAAGCTTTAGCAAAATTTACGTTGCGACCTTTAATACTGATTGTTCTTGACCTAACCACGTCGTTTTCCATAGAACATAAATACTTGAATAGTTTATCGACCCCGTCGTCTGCATCTTGCCCTTTTCTGAAATTTAGAATAAGGAAGTTAGGAGAAGACGAATCGAGTTTAGGATCAAAAGAAAGTTCATTCAACGCACACAAAATAGTTTTTGTCCTTTCCTGGCCCAACTTTCTGCCTGTAGTCTATACCAGAGTCTAATGTTTCAACTTCGCAATGATCTTTCAGAATTTGAATGAATGGGAAAAAATTTGCCCGCTGTAAACCGTTTTTGTACAAATCGTCGGGTGCCCGGTTACTTGTTGCGACTACTATTACTCCGTTATCAAAAAGTTCAGTGAACAATCTCTTGAGGATCATCGCGTCAGCAATGTCTGTTACCTGGAGGAAGAATTTTCGTTCATTTAAAGAATGAAGAATCGTTGATTTAGGATAATTCAGAATTTTTATTACCTGAAATTCGTCGAAGCATAAAAGCCAAGTTTTTTCACTAATTGCCTCTGCTACAGGTGGAATAGGATCGAAAGGCTGAAGTTTGGTGCTACTGTGATCTCTGACAATATTTTTCTTAACTTCATGAATCTTTCCATGTACGTCGAGCATAAAAGAGTGAAAATGAACCCGTTTCTTGTTCTCGACCTGTGCAAAATACGCGAATAAATCAGGCAAACGACTTTGTAATTTAGGGACTGCCAAGGCACAAGAGTTTTGTCATTAAAAATGGAAAGCCAACTATTTCAGGCATCAAACTTTCCCCCTTAAGATTCAATAGTTAATCAATTAGAAGCTGTTTATTACCAAGATTTAGGGGCTTTCTATCGGCATTGGACAAATTCATGGTTTTATCTTGCCTTTCTACATTCTAAACTAAACTCTTAAACAATTTCTACAAGCTGTCCGGAGCTTGAAATCAAGGAACGTCATAAACGTATTAGTTTACAGCTTCTTTGGGCTACTACATCCGGCGTTATCCAATCTTTGGTTTTGTGTACTCAAAGGTCCGAGACCAGATGAGCGGAAGATCTAAGAAGCTTTTTATTGATTTAAATTATTGAATAGTTAGTACGAAATATTGTGAACTCGACTTAATATTTGTAGAACTTTGAAAAGTTTTATTTAACAAATCTTTTAGTCTTCTGAAATCTTTCCACATCCTCAAGTCTAAGAATTTTCTATTTAGAATACTAATTCTGAATTGCATGCAAGACACCGAATCTCCAATGTTGAAAGACATAATTTAAAAGAAAACGGAATAAAAGTCAACAAAAAAACCAAAAGGAATCAAAATTATCCATATATTGAAAAAATATAAAAAAAAAAAAACTGGTTAATTCAAATGAGATCAGCTTTGTTTTCTGCACGAGAATTCAGCATCAAAGTGGGAAGTTTTTATCTGGGAAAGTTAAGGCAATGGCAATTGTATGAGTCAGATATTTTCAGACTCTAACAACAAGTTCAGAGTATTGACCAAAAAACGTGGGTTCATTGGTTTCTGAATGATAATCAAGATTGTTTTTCAGAATGAAATATTTCCGACGAGTAAACTAAACTTGTTTTTCAAGCTAAAATACAAGTTCACGACCTTAGTTTACGAATTTAAAAAGTCCATATCGTTAAAAATATTAGTTTTGAGTAAATCAATTAAAGTTTAGAGTAAACAAAACTGTGGCTATTAATTCTCAGGCTTTTTTCTTAATCTCTGATTTCATCTATTCAACATGAAGGACTTGTATACACCTTAAAATTCATATTTTTCTCATTTTTTTGTGTGTTTTTAAACTGCTTTTCTGCAGCGTCTTTTTTTCTAAAGATTTTACAATTCACATTGTATTCTCTCGCGAATTAATTTTTATGGCACTGTGTACAGGATTACATGAAAAGTATGAGACCCACACGACTTAAGTCGAAAATATTATTCAGTGCACATATTTGCACAGTGTGAACTACAGATATTAAAATCGGTCAGAAAACTTTTATGATAAATGCAAAAATGGAATGATTGAACGTGCTAATCATGAAGAATGGAGTAAATCTTTGGGAATAAAATATTTCCCGTGATAGTAGTTCAGACGGTAAAAATACTTGTCTAAAATATTCCTGTGAAACTTGTTTTGTCTCAGATGATCGGTGCCGGAGTAATCTTGTACGAATCAATTAATCGTGAGATTTGTCTATAAAAGCTGTAAAATCTAACTATTTCATTTACTTCAATACATCTAAGCGGCATTTGATAGATAAATAACGAATGAAAAACATAATCCAAAGCAAAATTGATCTCAGCATCAACAATTTCGTATATTCTATTCATAGATCTAAAAATTAAGGTCAAGGTATACGTAAGCCCTTGAACCGTGAGATATAAATCAGCTTAAAATATAATGGTATTTTTTTCCAAGGCTCACGTATTACATCCCCAAATAGTTTAGTCCTTTTTTTCAAATGATCAAAACCATGATAAAACCCAAAGATGTGAATGTGAGAATAAAAGCAGTGAACAGAACGAAAACCATAATAAATAAATAAATAAATAAATAAATAAATAAATAATAAATAAAT
Source organism: Macrophya alboannulata (assembly GCA_949628255.1). Lineage (NCBI taxonomy): Eukaryota > Metazoa > Arthropoda > Insecta > Hymenoptera > Tenthredinidae > Macrophya > Macrophya alboannulata. The sequence goes on along the minus strand of OX451210.1, from coordinate 4,013,801 downwards.
AAATAAATTAAACGAATGAGAATAAAATTAATTAATCATCTATTACGCGATATTTCTCTTCACTCTTCGCATGTAAACCTACTTAAGATGTGAGCAGATACCTGACAGCAGTTATAGAATAGGTCCATCAACATTGTTTTACCTCCACCCACAGCTCCATAGAGGTACAATCCCTTTGGTGTATTATCATCTTTTTTTTTCCCTTTATTCACCGCCCTGCCTCTACCTCTTCCAAATAATTTATTCCAAAAATAGTTGCGTTTCACAGGTTTGTAGTCTGCCAAATTTCTGTAAACCCTTTCTAGGCTTTCAGCTATTTTCATTTGATGATCATCGCTGTTTAAATCACCGCGAGATATTTTTTTCGACAATACTTCAACAGGTCCTTCGTCATTTATTTCAATTTTTGGTTTTAAACCTTCTGAATAATGGCAATATATTTGTTTTTGAGGCAAGGGGTTAAGAGATTTTGAGAGCAGGTGGTAGAAATGTTTCATATTTGTTCGTCGAGTTATCACAAGGCTTGCCATGACTAGTTTATTTTATCTAAAACGAAAATTGGTTAATTTTTTTTTTTTTCTTAATTTATCTTGCATTTTCTCGTTATTTTCTAAACAAATTGGGTTCATTTTCTATCGCAATACACAATTGTGTTTGAGGGATCAGTGGCTTAATTAATAACCTAAAAATAAGGTTAACGGGGATAAAGTACGGAGGAAAATATCTCGGATTGGATAAAATTTCGCCAGAAAATTACGTAAAGTTATTATTCGAAATTTGTCACGGAATTAAAAATAGCACAGGACAGCGCATACATCGGGTGAGGAAAAACTTTTCCATGATGAAATAAGGAGAGAAAAAAATTGATTCGATGTGTTAATCTACTTACGTATTTCTTAGAATGAGATTTCCTTTTTCACGCAGATCAATTATATTAGGGCGAGTATTATTTTATCATATTTATGTAATCACTTATTGCGAAATTATCTCGGTTATGTATGTATGTACAGTATCAATAATCTCACACGGAACAATACATTCAGTTTCAAATACACTCCTTGAAGGCGCGCTGCTGCTGATGCGAGACTTATGACGATGTGGAGCTTCATACATCACATGTCGGTAATCATTTGGCTCGTTTCATACACACAGATAAACGTGTATACGTCATTAATTCCGATGATAGCGCGGCGGGAAACACCAGAAAAATCGACAATCGATCAATCGAATACAATACATTTTTTTTCAACTGACAGATGGCGCCACGAGCGGATTGGAAAAAACGCGCGTTGGTATCAACGTCTCCCTCCTTATCTCTGGCCAAATTCAGTATTGGTCAACAGATGGAGCAGATGTTGGCAGTAGTCTATCGGGAGTTAAGCCTTTGGACCAGAAGATGGAGCAGATGTACCGGAAGTTTTCAAGTCGCCATGATCGTAGGAGACGAAAGAGAAATGATCGCGCAGGCGCTTCACACGAACATCCCCTTTTCTACGTTGACCGTGCGTCGTCACGGTCGTTCATAACCCCGTTGCACAGTCTTCGGAAGTTTGAGTAAAAATGGTGAGTTAATAAAGCCGTGAAATATTACGTAAACTATAAATCCGTGACTATTATAAACCGCAGAAATGATAATCTGCTTAAAATATTGAAGGATGTTTTAAACAGCGTTGGATGAAATTCGCGCAACGTGCTGCTCCAATGGCGGCACGAAACGCTGCAAACATCCAAGACTTTCAAATTCACTTGACCATATTGATGCTCATTTCTGTCTTCCAAATTTCTAAAAGAAATCAGCCACTTGATTAATCGTGAAACATTCTGAGCTATTCTCAGCCGCTAGATATTTATATCGCATGTTTATTTTTTATACCGCTTTAACTAATTTTATTTCGATCGCGATGTTCAGGGGTTTGTCAAGGTGGTTAAAAACAAGCAGTACTTCAAGCGGTACCAAGTTAAATTCAAGAGGCGTCGCGAGGGGAAGACTGACTACTATGCCCGTAAGCGTCTCACTGTTCAAGATAAGAACAAATACAATACTCCCAAGTACAGGCTGATCGTCCGTCTTTCGAACAAAGACATCACTTGTCAGGTAAGAATAATCTAAATATATATAATATCAACGATATTTTTTCAAATCTAGAATTTTAATTCTTGTTCTTGAATGATGAACCACTCAGCTCGCTTTGATACAGAACTGAAGAAAAAACAACTGTTCCCTAATAATACAAATTCTGACAAATCAACGTATAAATTATCAACATTGTGTCTGTAATAGAAAAACCGTAAAATTTCATTTTACTCTTTCAATTTTCAACAGGTGGCCTACTCTCGCATCGAAGGAGACAAAATTGTCTGCGCAGCTTACAGTCATGAGCTACCAAAGTACGGAGTCAAAGTTGGTCTGACTAACTACGCCTCTGCTTACTGCACCGGACTTCTTCTGGCCAGAAGGGTAACATAAACTTAACCGACTTTAAATTTATGATTGATAATACAATAGCACCAAATGATGATCCACTCAGCTCGCTTTGATACATATATGAAGAAAAAACAATTGTTCCCTAATATAATTATATGTCTGAATGGTGTTTCTTAGTCTAAATAGTAACAAATTACTAGATTCTGTCCCATTTGATTGATTATTCCAACCCTTTTGCCATTTAGTTGTTGAAAAAACTCGGCTTAGACACTCTGTACGCTGGTACGACTGAGATAACTGGAGACGAATACAACGTCGAAGAATTAGATGACGGACCAGGCGCATTCAGATGCTACTTGGACACTGGACTGATGCGAACTACTACCGGAGCCCGTGTCTTCGGAGCAATGAAAGGAGCCGTTGATGGAGGCTTGAACATCCCGCATAGGTAAAAAACAAAAATACGCAGTTTTTTATCAATAAAATTTTAATATTGACGAAGTTTTGTGTGATGATTTAACGACACATGCGCGTCATCTGAACCATCACAAAGCAGACGCCTTTTAACGAGTTTTTCGTTGATAGGAAGAAGCTTTGTACCGGTATTAAAAGATTATAAAGTGTCTCTGATTACTTCGGATATTTCGATTCCGGACCTTTGAGGCGTTTCAAATTCTCGCTTTATGACACGATTTTTTCGGTTTTGATAGCACCAAACGGTTTCCTGGATACGACAACGAGTCCAAATCATTCAACGCTGACGTTCATCGGCAGCATATCTTCGCCCAACATGTTGCTAACTACATGCGAACACTTGAGGGAGAGGACGAAGAGGCTTACAATCGCCAATTCTCTCAGTATATTAAGAATGGAATCACCGCTGATAGTGTGAGTATAATTTGTGAAGAAATAATTGTCTCTTTTTTTTTCTATGAGTTCGATACGTCCGACTTAAATTACTGCTTAAATATTGAATTTTTGTAGTGTCGCTGTTGGACTACAGTAAAACGCTGGTTAATTTATTTGAATGCGTTCAATTTGGACCGTTTATTCAGTAACCTTTGTGACACAATTTTATTGAATGTTATCCCAAATCTAAGAGCCATTTTATTGTTCAAGTTTTTAATCTGAATTCTTAATATCTTTGTTAATAGATTGAGGGAATTTACAAGAAGGCTCACGAATCGATCAGAGCCAACCCTGTCCATGTTGTTGCTAAGAAGGACAAGGAGCCTGTGAAGAAACGCTGGAACCGTGCAACTCTCACACTTTCTGAGAGGAAGAATCGCGTTGCCCAGAAGAAGGCCTCTTTCCTCAAGAAATTGGAGGAAGCTGAAGCCTAAATGCGTTTGTTTGCTCGGCGCCGTGTCCGCCTCGCTGTACATTATTATCCGTTTTAAATTCAAACAGATTTCTGTAAACTCGACTTCTCGGAATGTATTTTATCTATGTGATCAGCGATGGGCTCGGCAAAGTGATAATAAACAAATTGGATTCAAAATCAACATCTTCCATTCATTGTACATATATATTAATATACTTTAGATGAATATTTTTTTTTTTTTATTACTCTATCTTATACGTTTGTTTACTGTTATTAGTCAAGGTGTGTAATCCCTAGTTACGAAACGCTACTGATAACATTAAAAAATAATCAAATATGATATATAACTATTATTTATTATCAATTATTCACCGTTTTTCTGTTCACCGTTATTATTGTTATAAAATCGTCGAGAAGAAAAAAAAAGCTCGTTTAGTAACTTGCAGATTTTTTTTCCTTTATTTCAACTTCGAAAACGTTTACGTTCAAGAAATTTTCAACTATGTCTATTTATGATAGAAAAGGACTAGCTCATAGTAGGAAAGTAATAACTAGCTCAATAGGAACGACGAAACCGCGACATAGTTTGGAAACTGCCTTTCAATCTTCGTTCAAAGAAACTGTATGTAATTTTCTGTAATACAACTGACTTTCCAGAATTTTGCCCAAAGTCTTCATACTTTCAGACCGTTTCTGGTGGTCATACGTCTTCGATGATTATTATTCGGGGTAAATTATCTCATTTGAATAATGAGAATTTAAGAAATTTACAAGATATTTTGGAAGTGAAAAAAACTCCTACTGTTTTTGGTGCGTGGTTATTAAGAGAGCGAAAATGATCAACATTGAAAATTTGAAACTACTAATTTTATTAATTGTATGTTGAAATTATAGTCAGCATTTCTAAGCCCTCCGCAGCTATCGACAGACTTGTTATAAAGAGGAAAACTGAACACGAAAAATCGATGAAGAATATGAAAGATGAATTAGCTACGAGTTACGTAGCTTGCGAAGATGAATTCAGAAATCGTAGTATCAGCGTTAAGATTGAAATAAATGAGATTCGTAAAGTAATTAAAGAAGAGAGAGACAAGCTGAGAGAAATAAACGTAGTATAAATATCGCAGCTGGGGATCGAAATTCAGATTCAAAATCTAAAAAGCTTTTATTTCAGCTCTTGGATTCACACTGTAAAGATTTTGATCTTGCCTGGTATAAAGTGAGCGCGTTAATTGAAGAGGAGAAAAAATTTGTCGATCATTTTCACAGCAGTTTGTTAATTATTGAGAAGAAACGTCAGGAATACTCTAAATCTATACTGAAAAAATATTATAAAATATTTCACAAGATATCTTTCTTGTTACCCTACGAAATTCAATATTATATGGAAAACGAAATACTGGTACGGGTCTGATTTATACCTTTAGTCAGGATATATCTTATCGTAAAAACTCTGCGTTCCAGAATTACAACGCAGCAGTTTTGGGAAACCACAGAATCTACGCTGATCTACATTTGAAAATGCGTTTGATTGCGGACACTGAAAAAATCAGATTCAAAAACTGTATTGAAGAGTTAAAAATTGATAGTAAAGAGGCAATGCTGGGTATCGATAATTGATAATTGAGTAAAATCCCTATTCCGAAATGAAAGATATTTTACAATTATATTGTTTCGGATCCTGATAGATCTTATGCTAACCAATGTACAGTTAATAATTAAAATTTGACTTAATACGAATAGATTAACTGTAACATAACAAATTAATTTTATTTCATTTAAAATACAGAATTTTCTATAGATTATCAATTAAACTAGAAAAAAAAATTTCTCCGGAACTATCCGAAGGGATTGAGAAAACGATAGCGAGTTTTTTTTTTGAATTTTTTTCATCGAGCGAATATCATTAAAAATTTCAGGATGTCATCACAATCAACTAAGAACTACATCGTGTGATAATATACAAGTGATTTCATATTGCATGTTTTATTTTTGAACTGAAAATGTAATAAGACAGTAATTTATCGCTGTATATTCAATGTTATTTCGTTACGTAGAAACGCTGTATCGATTACCGTTACTTATCAAACGTCTTTGTCACTTTGTCGTTGAAGTCAATTGCGAAAGGGATGAAAATTGTTATTCATTAAATTCTTAACGAAAAAGAGACAAACGATTACGAGAACCAGGCAAACGTCCTTGACTATCCAACAAACCAGCTTGAATATCTGATATTGATGGGACGTTTGATACTTCACCACGTGCCACAACGCTAGGCGGTGATCTCAGCAAACGACGAGCCACTCTGTTGATGTCTTCTTTACTGATTTGCTCTGTAAAAAGAAAACCTATTAGTAATTCAATATTCAATAATAAATATTAACAAAAAATATGAAGATCCGAAATAAAACATCAAAGAACTCTCACCAATTGCTTGGATGAAGTATTCTGGTCGTTTTCTGGAGCCTGTAGCTAAAACTTGCCGTCCAATATCCTCAAAAACAACAGGCCGCTGCTCTAAGTTCATGAGCAGCATAGATTGGAGTTGTTTTTTGGCTCTCTGTAATGCAAAATTGAAGATATTTTAGTTTTCAGGCTGTACGAGAATTATTAACTTCTAGTTTACTGCGATGATAAACTCTACGTAATTTATAATTAATTTATATAGACTTGAAAAAATAATGTTGATTGACTTATCGCACCGCTAATTCACTCTCGCTAATCGGACCAGCCATCGCCACAAATTCGTGTACCACAACCTCGACCATCTCCCTGACGTGTGTTGGAGTAGATGATGCGTGTATACAGAAAAGACCAGTGTCTGAATAGGCGTGATTGTAAGCAGTTGCACTGTACAGCCAATGGTACCTGGGATATTGAAAAAATCTAATTAACAATGTCGTTTAACCACAGGTTCTAAGTCAAATAATCTAAACAACATCAAAATTGATATTTGAGAGAATCACGAAGTGTATTTAATGATTGAGCATGTATCAACCTGTTCAAAACGTTAGTATACAATCTAGTATACATTCCTTTCCCAGGACCGCCGGCGCTGAAGCTCCCACCTCCGCCCATCATCATATTCAATACACACATAGCAATAAAGTCAGGATCCTGATGAGAACAACCTTCCAAGGCTACAACCACATGAGACAATTCAGGTAATCCGCTTGGACCTGCGTAGACAGGAACGTTGCATTCCTCCTGTTTTTTTTTTTTTATTTTTACATATTTGAGAGAGCGATAGATAGAGAGAAGATAAAAAATGGATCCTGAATCTAAATCAATCGGTTTGAATCTACTTGAATAAATATTACCAGAATAAATCCTCCAGTATATTGTGCGATAGATTTATCGACAGAGTTTGATGGTCTGTTGGGTAGAATCAGATCTTTACTTTCCTCCCAAATTGGCTTTTCGTTTACAAAATACCTGTTCAACAAAGAAATTTTTAATTTTTCTATTAATCGAGAATGATTATCCCTGAGCCGGTTTTTTCGTTTAGATTAATAACAATAATTCATAATTACTCTTCAACAGCGTCTACCAATGCTTTGTGTTCGATACCAACACCGGCAACCACCATTCTACTAGGTGTATAATGGTGCTTTAAATATGTGAAGAGAATTTTTCGGTCTATTTTCTGAATGTTTCCTTCTGGACAGATCTTTGGTAACCCTAACGTATTGTCTCTATATGCTGCCTAAAAAAGATGTGTCAAATAATATGAGTCATTATATGTATGAAAATAAACAGCCTCAAATCAATAACAAGATTATGAAAAAAAGTCGACCCCATCTTACCGCGTGGATCAAGTCCATGAGGAGTGGTTCTTGTTCTGGCCTGGTGGCCAATGACTCTAATTCAAACTCCACCGTTTGCCTGGCTAAACTCAACTGAAATGAATAATACAAACAATTTTTAATCAAACCGAAATAAAAGTTTGCTATTACAAACTGGAGAAGAAAAATAAAGTCTGAGCACCTCTTCGTCGGTAATTCTTGGTCTGAGTACAATTTCTGCAAGAATTTTTGTGACTGTATTAAGTCCGTGTCTTTCTGCAGAAGCTGCGTATACAAAGGTGTCTCTGGAAGCTTGGCAGTCGCAAATACCACCGTGTTTTTCCAATGTCAACATGATCTTGTCTTTACTATCAAAGGTTTTGGTAGACTGAACAGAAAAGTTTAATAAATTATCAACAAAAATCCACATCCCCTACTCCAATTCTCATCGTTTATTCACCGATAAATCTATTCAATTATTAGCTCACATTGAACGCCAGTTTTTCTAAGAAATGTGATATTCCACTAGGGTAAGCAACTTCGTATCTCGGGCCTGAATCGATGAGTACTAAAAACAGGTTTATCATATAATAATCTAAATATTAGACTGTAAATGAATAAGTAATACATGAAACACATCTTTTATTAGCTCTTGAAAATTTTGTAAAGAATTTAAACCATTACCTCCTACGGTACAAAATTGACCAAAACGATTTTCTGACGCAACTTTTAAACCGTTTGACAGTGTCGTTATCTGTGTTGTTTGATGCTCTTCTTTTGAGGTCGAATAAATTGGCGTTGGAAGATCTGGCACTGGATCTGTTAAGGGTGGAAACGGGGTGACGATAGCCTTCGACGGTACATTTACCGTCGATTTTAGGTCGGAGAAATATTTGCATTTTTGCCAAATATTAAAACTTTTCATGTGAATCGAACTGAAAATAAATTTTAAATAGATCCTATAATAAAAATACTGGAATTTGTCAAGGGATTATCTCTTTTCTTTATTTGTTCTTTCTTTGAGGTTAATAAATCGGCGATTTTAAAACTACGGATATATGTATAGTAGACTTTAGTTCCGAATTTTCGGAGATGAAATTCGACGGATTTTAGCTTAAAAAAATTTCAACTCATCGTCTTGAGTAAAAAAACCGAAAAAAAAATATATTAAATTGAAAAAAATTCTTCTCAACTATTTGTTTTTAGCATTGTATATTTTGCAGGTTAGGATTAACTGGTTTTACGACAGTTAGGGCAAATCTTCGAATTTACCTGTTTTTAATGACAGCGGTGATCTGCGATCGAGGAATTTTAGACATCATTTTATTTTTATTCTTTATTTAAACTCTAACATAAATATTTTATCATTACTATTAATATTGAGATCTTTTTATTTTATCGAATTAAAGATGCTCACACGTTATTTTTTCTTTTACAATTTTTTGGTCACTACTTTACTTGTAGTAGAGTCCTGCCATCTGTCGACATCTATAATGAACCGTGTTGAATTGATTTGGATCCGGATTTCGGCTAAAATCTAATGGCGATTTCCTCTGAGACGTCAGTGCACGTCAGTGTTTAGTGTGATTGCAATACAATGCAGTGATTTTATAACAACGCTATAAAATCTTTTAATAAACATTTGGTTTCGAGGTATGTGTGCACATTACACGATCATTAATACGAGCCACGATATACAGTTTCTGGATATATTTTATTCATCATTATTGCACGTTTAGGATAGAGAGTCGCTGAAGTTTTTCGAATCTTTCTCTATTTTCACATTCGGATATACATATTTCAAAATTTATTCTCTGTATTCAGGAACTGATATAATTAATAGTAATTATGCAGTTAACTCTGAGTCGCTGGTTTTAATAAACTCTATTTCATTACTCTAATATAACTTTAAGACAACGTGAAATCAATTTAAAGTGACATAACACAACATAACCTTAAATTACTGCCATAACACGCTTTTTTTTCTCAACAGTTTATTTAATAAATCGCCTAAAAAGCTCAGCCGAAATTATCGACTAGCTAAATTAGAAGTAAAAATATTTGTCAAAATGGCTCCGGTTCCATTAGAAGGTCATCAGACTCCGGTCGCAAACAATATACCACAGGAAGGAAATCGCGGAGGTTCAATATCGCTTGGTATATTGATAGACTTCATTATCCAAAGAACTTATCACGAGCTAACTGTTCTTGCAGAGTTGTAAGTATAGAATTTAGTCATTAGTATATCCATAATTTAAGGGATTACCTTAACACCTGAATTTTATACCAATATTTCGGAAGATATTATAAAATTATGGTTGGAAATGAATTCATGGAAAGTATCCAATTTTTTTTTTTTTTCTACAAGATTTACTTAATTTTTTTTTCATTTATCACTTAAATTACTCCACCGTTTTCAATATCCGTAGTTCATACCGTAAGGATATGTGTACTGAATAAAAATGTTGAACCTGAACACTGTAGGTGCAATAATTTTCATGCAATCGTTTACACGGTGCCAGAAAAGAAAACTGGATAGTGAAATTGTACAGCAAAAAAAACTCAAATTCTTCAATATTGAATAAGAAATTGATCATTTCTTTTAAATGATTTCAGACTTCCTCGTAAAACAGATATGGAAAGAAAGATAGAGATATATAATTTTTCTGCAAGAACTCGTCAATTATTTGTTCGTTTATTAGCCCTTGTTAAATGGGCTAACAGTGCTTCTAAAGTGGACAAGTCAGCAGTGAGTAAAAAACATTTATTTATAATTTAAATGAATATGCATGGTATTTTAGATCGCATAATAAAATTTTATCTACTCATTTCTTTCCTCGTTTTTGCAGCACATAATGGCTTTTCTTGATAAACAATCTCTACTTTTTGTCGACACTGCTGATATGCTGGCTAGAATGGCTCGTGAAACACTTGTTCATGCTAGATTACCAAATTTTCACATACCAGCAGCTGTTGAAGTCCTTACAACGGGGACTTACAGCCGTTTACCAGCCTGCATCAGGGTATATCTTGAAAAATAACATTCAAAATTCGTCGATATATAAAATTTGCAACAAATTTATCAATTTTTTGTTTTTATACAGGAAAGGATAGTCCCTCCTGACCCAATAACTCCCTCAGAAAAAAGAACCACGTTACAACGTTTGAACCAAGTTATACAGCATCGATTAGTCACGGGAAATCTACTGCCCCAAATGCGTAATCTTAAGGTACAACTTTTATATATAGGTATATGATCTTAGGTCATCATCAGAGCTCATAATGATTCTTTTTACAGATCGAGGCAGGTAGAGTAACGTTTTTGGTGGAACAAGAGTTTTCTGTATCGTTAACTGTGATGGGAGATGGGCCTGCAGTGCCCTGGCGTTTATTAGAACTAGAAATACTGGTTTCAGACAGAGAAACTGGCGATGGTAAAGCTCTAGTCCATCCGCTTCAGACCAGATTCGTACATCAGGTGTGAAACAATTTTTTCCAATATTTAAAAAAAATTTTAAATACATTCCTAATGCTGTAATCTATTACTCGCAGGTTGTACAGTCGAGATTAGCAGAAACTACAATGCCTTTATCAGAAGTTTACCACATTCTTCACCACTTTTGCCAATCTTTACAACTAGAAGTACTATATTCACAAACATTGAGACTAATACGTGATAGATTAGACGATCATATATACGTGGATGAATACACGCCCGGCAAATGTTTGTCCATATCTTATTGGAGGTAATTAAATTGATTTTGTAATGTTTCTCCATACAAATTACATTTAAACATTCAAATATTGTTGTACGATTTATTCATCTACATTTTAAATTTCAGAGAATTGACCAGCAAAGATCCGCGATCAGAATTAGGCTACAAACTCACAGTTCAAGTAGATCAGCACGATCCAGCCAGGCCTTTAGCCGTTGTGCATGTTCCTTCTTTAGGAAGTAAAGTGAGTTTCGAAAAATCGTTTTAAATCTAAAGTACGTCATTCTTATCACTGTAATAATGTATGAAATTCTTTAAACAGGAAAGCGAAATAGCCGATCGAGCAATCAGATCCGATTTACTATCAATGGAGTGTCTTCTTGTACACACGATTTACGTTCGTACAAGAAGCAGACTTTCAGAATTGAAACAAGAATTACAATCTATGTTGAAAGATGTTGAGTGTGAGTGATTTATGCCTTGAATATAATATAACTTAGAATAATTATCAAATCAATTATATGTATTTTAAATTCCCAAATTTGTTTATTCAGGTACGCTAGCCGGTTCACCAGCAATATTGTCTGTTCCTATTCTCCAGCCTTGTTTGAGAGCCGAGTTGTTATTAGTAACAGTCGACACGCACACAGGCATGCTTCAGTGCCACGTACCTCAATACGAAGCTCCTCTTGTACCGGAATTAACAGCCGCTTTAAATGGGGATCATTCTAAGCTACCAACTCTAATATCTGAGCTCAGGTGACTAGAGATAATACAGAAAAAATCGTTTGGTTTTTATCGTTTTTGGATTTCAATTGTGTTTGACAATTTTCATTTTGATAAATAGATATTGGATCACTCAAAGAAGATGCGAAAAAACTTTACAACATCTTCCTGCTACACCTCACGAACGTTTGCCTCTTCTTCATCATCCCGATCATCCAATGTCGAAGATTAGCAGACATAGAATGTTCATTCAACTTCACAGACATCCTAATGTTATATTGGTGAGGAAAATCATAAGATATAAAAATGATTTGAATACAATAAACCGTTTATTTATGAAATTTTGTAATTACATTTCAGATCGTAGCGTTCAAAGAGAAGGAAACTACTCAATGCGAGATAGACTGTTCGTTTTACCTAGCTGTTGTTAAACACAGTTCGATAGAAGACGATCCCCATGACGATAGCATTGAAACAGAAATACCGAAAATGTATTTGAAGCTTTTGAGTCTTATTGAATTTGACACATTCGTTATAACTCACGGGCCATTCACGAGCGTGGACAGCGGTAAGAAATGGGAAAGAATTGAAGCGGCTATTGGTATCAGTTAATATTTTTTACTAACAATTAACGAACTTCAAACTTCTCTATTAAATAATAAACACAATCAACACACATACACGTTATTTAAAAACTACTAAAACTTAACATCTGGCACCACTCGGCGTGGTACTGGTATCGTTTTATCTAATTTACGGGGTAATTAACAGGTGGATTTTTTAGGGAATAATGATCAAGATGGGGGGTGCATTACAGAAGTGGTCGAGAAAGGGGCTGGAAAACGTAGAAGTGGGGGACCCGGTGGACGGACAGAAACCAGCGGAACAGGTCAAGCTAGGAGGCCCAAACATCCTGCATACTTTATCCCTGAACTGGCACACGTTGTGGCTCTCTGTGACGAGAGGATTCCCTTCGTTACTCTCGCCCAAGAGGTCTGTTCATTGAGAAAATGAAACTTATCGATTAAAAATTGATCAAATTACATAACTAACATTTTTATTCATGATCACAGCTCACCAAACGAGACATAGCCCATCAAGGTCTCCAGGTTGAAGCCAATGCAACAGCTTTGGTCTTGAAACTTGTTCAACTACCGGCTCCTTTGCCTAGTATAGCTTCTAGCGTAGCTTGGCAAGCACTGCTTAAAAGACTACTGAGTGTTTCGATCCGAGTGCAAGGTAAAGGAATGGCAAAAACTTGGATGGCGGAATTTGTTTTCTACAGTAGCCCGCTTAGCAGCAGTCATCCAAAGGAGCAAGGTATTAGGTGGTTTTAATGTAGTTTCAGCTCGTCAACATCTATTCGATACTTCTTTTCTTATTTATATTAATTATTATTCCAGGACTCAGAAGACCCGTGTACTTTCAATATGAAATGGGAACAGCGGATGCGGTTTCTCGCACGGTTGATTCATTGCTTAATGATTGGGCCCAGATTGTTCATCTTTATTCTATAGTTCATGATCTGGCTGAATACTTTAAAATGGGTATTGTTTAAGTTGATGTTATTCGATTAAAAGAATTTATACCGATTATTTAATGCAAAAAATATAATATAATTTTGTAATTATCATCTTTAACAGAAAAATACAACGTTCGAAATATGGTCAGCATCAAATCTTACAGCTATAGTAAACTTGTTCTGGCTTATGGACCCAACAGAGGAGCCACAGTCACCGTGCAATGGAGCACGAATGACAAAGCTTTTAAACTTGTGTTTGGAAAGAGTGAGTATCTTTTGCCATACTGTTGTTTCATCGTCATTTCTATTTACAGTTAAATTTATTTAAATTGAACTTCCGTTTTTCATAGGTCCCACAAATAATACAACAAATGCACATTCGCTTATGAAGGAACAGCTAGAAGCTCATTTGAATCGTCACAGAAATCTGGCTCAGATTGTTCATATTTTGAATGAAACTCTTCAACCGTTATCGTCCATTAGCAAATTACCCACCATACCTCAACTAGGTGTACACAATTCTGTAAGTATAAATTTGAAAAGTATGTTTCAGATGTTTATTTAGTTGAAATGAACATAACAGATTCTGATAATGTTGATAGTAGGAAAAACGAAAGTATTTTTTTTACTTTATATCTTTTTCTCATTATTCCAGAGACCTCAAGTTCCCGTACAAACATTCACCATAATACCGCAATGCGTAACATTGGTGAGATTAGCTTACCAAGGTATGTATTGTCTTGAATTACGGCTGAGAGGAGGTGGATTAGTAAGTTTACGCGATGGAGCTTACAGCCGTTTTGATCAAAGTAATGTAGTCGACGAGTTTATACCGACGCAACGTTTAAAGGTATAGATAATTCTCAGATTGTTTTCAATATTTCAAAATTTGGCTAAAAAAAATTTCTAACATATTACCTCCCTATTTGTTTTTACTCATTCTCAGGCTTTTCTCTCAAAATACGTTGACGAAAGCGCCGTATTTAGGAGACGATCTCAATCCGAGGACGACAATCCACCTTCTCCTGTAACTATGGATAGTGAAGGTGGAAGCGGAGTCGGATTTCTAAGCCATCACAGAGGTGGACCCCAATCTCCGGCACAACAAAGAGACGGGCTAAGATTTCATCCTCCGTTAACACCGCCTTCAGGAAGCAATCCGCACACTCCCGCCAGTCCTCATACTACTAATATGTCGCAGGTAGGATTTAAGTTCTAGTCATTAACGGATAAATAATAAATTATTGAACTTTTATACATTTTATTTTCCTGCAGGCTGGTCAACACCAGAGTTTTGGAAGCAGTCCAGCTACTTCATTCAACTTGGCTTCTCCACCTTCTCTACCACCAAACACTCCCAATATGTTGCCACATCCATCACCAGGAGGACTAGTAGCAAATAGCCCATTAAACGCAATGCATGTTCCTAGTCCAGCAGGTCTTATGCCAACTTCCTCGCCTGGGCCTTGCAGTAATGTACAAGTTGGCCATTCTCCAGCTAGTTCATTCATGCAGACAGGTAAGACGGGTCAATTTTCAATTTCTATTTAGTTACACTAAAAAAAAAAAACTGGGAAATTTTTATTCAGGACACATCGATGGCAGCCCATTTCCCTCCTCGCAAAGCATGGCATCTCCTGCCGCTTCAAATTGGCCAGGATCACCAAGTGTTCCACGTCCTTCTCCTGCTAGGCCAGGCCAGAGTCCCGGGCACGCTGCGCTTCATAGTCCACAAGCTTCTGACCATAAATCTGGAAGCCACATATCAAGGGTCTTGCCCCAAAGACCATGGGCCGGAGCAGTTCCAACATTACTAACGCACGAGGCTCTTGAGCTGCTTTGTTGTCCATCTCCACATCCCTCTGGTCTACCTGGCCCAGATTTATCACCTTTAGAAAGATTTCTCGGTTGTGTTTATATACGACGTCAATTGCAGAGATTTATTCAAGCGGATGAATGTGTGAGTCAATCTTTTTTGGGAGTTGGTATGTATTTTCGTTTTTCATTTCAAGACTTTCTAAATTTCAAATTTCTTATCACAGCTAACTGCCGTACACAGCACAGAGCGAGGCGTTATACATTTCAAAGTAGAAACTCTGCAGTGTAGAGTTGGTCTGAATCCGCAGCATCTTCAATCACTGCATATAAAGATACAGCCCCTTCCTGAACACAAGGATCAATGGACGCTTGAAGAGCTACAAGTGAGCAATTTTATAATATATTAAATATATATTTGAAAAATACAAAATTCGTATCAAATCTAAATCCGCAACGTGAACGAGTTATTTTTTATTTTTTTTTTTTATTATTCGAATAATAATTTGTTACAGATAATAGAAAAATTCTTTGACACAAGAGCCGCTGCTCCACCTTACAAACCCAACACACTTTGTGGATTTGGGAGAATGCTCAATGTTCCTTTCAACGTATTGAAAGATTTTGTTCAAATAATGAAACTCGAGCTAGTACCAAGCCTGGTTCAACAACAACAACTCAAATGGTCTGTACAATGGTGTTTGCGGATACCACCGTCAGCAACTCCAATCGTACCTACTGGAATGGCAGCTGTTCTTGTCTGGAAGAACAAGATCTTGTTCTTTGTAAGTTAGAACAATCTTTAGAGGAATCGGATACTGTGTTGATAAAATTTTGTTCATTTTTTGTTTAATAATACTTTTTTTTCTTGTTCAATTAATTAGCTACAAATCACGAGAATAGGTATGCAATATCAGGGCGAAACACCTTCCTTAGTTTTGCCATTGGTATACGATGTCAGTACCAATTTAACACAACTTGCTGAAAAAAGGGATCCGGGTCCGGCTTCCGCAACTGCTGCCGCTTCTTTACAATTGAAAAGATTTGCTGAATACACAGCAAATCCTGCAGAATGTTCGCTGTTTCCTGCCGTCAGAGATCTTTTAGCTAATCTAACGTTGCCGTCCGAGCCTCCGGTTATGCCCCAGGTATTGAAAGACTAGATATATCGCTTGATTATTTAAAAGAAAAATAAAAAATACATAACAGGACAAAGTGAAAGGAACGGAGAGGCTAATCGATGTTCAAGCAAAGATTATACCATCCTCATTTTTTTTTTATTCACTTTAGGTCGTAGCATCACCAGCCGGAGGTCAAGTAACACCGACCCAACAAATTCAAAGTCCCGCAATGCAGTTACATTCTCCTATGGCAGGAGGTCAAGGTCCCCCGCAAGGACCTTACGGAATCCAAGGCATGCCACCGATGGGTATGATGGGTGGACCGCCGCAATAGGATTTGCTTTACTCTCCCACCTCGCATTGCTTGTCTAACAATCATTCTGCCTGGCTGAATTGATAACGTATGCCAAAACCGTTTATTATTTACCGATTACTTATTATTACTATCATTACTATTACTATTATTATTATCTTTATCATTGCGTTGAAGATTCTTGTTAAGCAGGATTACCGAGTGGGAGATGATTAGTATCGAAAAATTGGATTACTCATGTCAAGTTAACACTCGAACTGTCGTTTATCAGGAATGGATTAAATCAATCCAGTCGAATCAATCGAAGTTTTTTTGTCTCCTGACGTTTCGGCAGTGGTATTCTGTCCTCATCAGAGGCTTGGCCTAATTGGTGTTGTATTTGACCACTCAATGTATGAGTTGGTCATTTTTGCTAGAGAAATAGTGAGGATACTATCCTTCTGTGATTATTTACATTATTTTAATCACAGAAGGATAGACCACCTCATACATTAAGTGGTCAAATACAACACCAATTAGGCCAAGCCTCTGATGCGGGCAGAATACTACTGCCGAAACGTCAGGTGACAAAAAACTTCAATTGACTCGACTGGATTGATCTAATCCCTACCTGAAAAATTGGATTATCATGATATAAATAAATCTCAGTATTGAGAAAATTTCCAACTATAAATAAAAAAAAACATGATTAATACGTAGTGGAAGAAAAAAAATAAAAATGTACAGATAGAGTACCAGCGGACCAAATTCACCGAATGAAAAACATAGGTATTATAATTTAAAAAAAATCAAAATTTATAGTTAACGGTTTGAAAATTGATAAAATCGTAATTTGTTGGAAAAGTGAACAATTTTTATTGTGACATTGTTGTATAAAATAGTAGGAAAGTGTAATGATTTTGTCTTTGAATTTATTCTATCTGATAAAAAGAGATTTTTCAAATGCTGATATAGGTATAAAAAAAATTAAAAAATAAGGTGGAAGAACTCTCAGATAACTCGTTCAAATGGAAACAAATTTCAGGTCTCGCTAAATAAAGATCTGCCGAATATTAATTTACGTTAGCTTATCGATTTGTTTTTTTTTTTTTGTAACAAAACCATTACACATATATAAAATATTGTACATATTATTATCTAGATATAATGAAATACGAATACAGGTGTATAGTTGTTACCAAATGTACACTAATTTCTCTAAGGCTTAAGAATAATATAAAATTTTTATTTTATTTCTTGTGTATTTATGTGTGTATGTTGTTGTTGTTGTTGTTGTTGTTGTGTGTACAGTTTTTACAAAACATTTATTCAATAATATCTTAACAAATTAATGATACTTTAAATATCATTATCGTTATCATCATCATCATCATGTATATTATTATAATTTATAATATTAATGAGATATCAGATAGCTATGCTTTATAATATATAATCGGAGTATATTGACTATCAAACGTCAAATATATACATTTTTTAGGTCAGGTTTTTTTTTTTCTCTTTTAAACATCAGTCTCTCTGTAAAAAAAAAAAAAAAACGAAAGTGTGCAAATAGTTTAGTGACCTCGTTTTATACTGGGCACTTTGCATTATTTATTTTTATTTTTTATTTTTTTTTTTCTCTATTTTCTTTTCTATTTGTCCGTGACCAAAGGAGAACGAGTCTCAAAGTGTGTGACAAGAAATTTAACGTTCACACTATACATATTCGAGAAAGTCAGTACCACCAGTGCGATTTCACGCAATGAAAAGAATTTCTACTAAAAAAAATAAATCTCGTTTATTTCGTTTTTACAAAACGAACAAAAAAATTTAAAATAACAATAAAAATAGCAACGCAACATTGGACGGTCGGTACTATTCGCGAAAAACCAAGGCAGAAAAGTATAATTAAGACTTCTGGCACCAAGCTCCTCGTTTATGGATTATTAATTTATAGTCTACACATTGCCACTTAGACAATTTTGAATTTAGATCAAATTAAATTAATCTCAAATATGACGATACTTGTTTTTGGATATCCTGATCTAATAATCGCTTTATCGAAAGTAAGCGATTTTTTATTTATTTTATTATTTTTCTCTTTCGACGCTTGAATGAAACCAATAAGACAAAAGAAAAAAAAGGCTCCACTCTTTATTGAACTCAAGAGGACGACGTTTGATGTAATATTAACCAGTAACGTAATTGCGATAATAATAATAATATCAATCAGAAGTGCACAGTAAAAAAAAAATTTTACTCTAGATCTGCGATGGCTTAATTAACTCATTTAAATTTCTTGAATATTCTAATATTGCAAGCATTCTTGTACTAAATCCTGACAAAATGATTTTTTTTTTCTTCATTTTTAATAACTTTAATTATCCGTATTAACGCTGACTGCTATTCTACCACATCGTAATTTACGAGTAGATGGAATACTAGTAATGGTATTAAAAGATATTAGAGATATACTGCCCTCAACAGATTGAAATAAATTACAATAACATATCAATAATGCATCACATGCAATGAAAAGAAAAAAACAGAAACAAAAACAAACAAAAAAAAGAGGAATAGAAGAAAATATATGTAATAATTGTACGTAAAAACTTGAACATTTAAACACTAAATCTTAAATTACGAAGGTGAGAAGCTTGTTCAGATCTACAGCAGTGCTTATATGTATAGTATATATACCTATAAATCGTTGTCTTCTATTATTTTTGTTTTTTTCTTCTTTATGTATAAACATCGTTAAATTTAAGTATAGTATTATATAATAATCAAACATACTTATACAACAATTAGATATTTTTCTTAACAAAATTATGCAATAATATGCTTGCGCTTAGCTAGCCTGGTGAGTTTCCGAGCAATTAATCAGTCTCTAATATGTGTTGACGAGTTCTGATCATTGCTGCTAGTCTCTCGGCTGGGTTAGGAGCTAGAATTTGCATCAAGCAAGCAAGCCATCCGAGCTCTATAGGCTCTGTGTATGTCAGTGAATGCTAGAAGGCACTATTCAGATATCAGAGGTGTTCCATGCGCACTTGTCTCGTCAACAGCAGCACCAACAAGTTAACACTGTAACGAAAACGTCTGATAGTTGACTAGAGATACAGCGAATAACGATTATTATCATCTAGAGCAAGAGGTAAAGAAAACATATACCTAATCGCGAAAACATAAAACGGATCGGAAAAGGCTTTCCATTATAAAAATCTCAAGATTTGATACAAGTAATGAAATATTCTAAATCGCTAATTCGTTTTTCGACAAGAATTTAAACCCATTTAGTTTCAATTTTGAACTTTCTTTTTAAAGGATAATTGGATACACTCAGTCTTTTACGTATTGGCACTATAATTTCTCAATGTCATATCTTTGATAATTTTTATTTTTTTTTCTTCTGACTGGTTTGAGTATAACTGTTCAATATATGAAATGTAATGGAGTTAGTAATTTTTTAAGATTAAAATTAATTACAAATATACATAAGTATATCATGCAAGCGTAGGATAATGACAAGTATTTACAAAAGCATAGATGCCATGCTATAAGTAGGTAGAAGACTGATATACCAGAGTGTGCAGCATGATTGAACCCCAAAAACGTTTAAAATTGAATTTCATTTCCGTTGATACATGAAAAATTTTATTCTCTGAATAAAGTGAACTGCACAAAAGACAAAAAATCAATAAATGTCTGAAGGAACCCGTATCTGTTCTTATATGTAACGATAAGTGGTTTCAGTGAAATTCCATAAAATCGGAGTATGTTGCATTTCAAACCATGCTGATTGAAAGTTTCCATAGTCAAAACCCCATAAATGAAGGGTTTTCGAAATATTTAAGTATAAAGTTCGAAAAGTGCGGCTGGCAAGGGCGGCATTTTTCTACGCCGCATAATTAAGGTGGGCCAAATAAACAGACTATTTTTTTTCTTCAATTGTTACTCTCAAAAACTTGTTCTTTCGACGTAAACGTCGCTCATTGCTATTTTTTATTTTCCATTTAAAATAAATGAGAAATGTTCTTGTGGCACGTTTCGATTTTTATATTTCAATAACTAATCCACTTAGAAAGATTCTGCATATCTACTTTTGTTCGGAATTGAAAGTTCTACAAAAGAGGTCTCTTGGTATTTTTCAATGAATCTAACTGTGTCCAAGTTATTCATGATTATTAACAAAGTGATTCGGAACAACTTTATAATTGAACATCTCGGAAACCCTTAATTTTAGAGGGTTTTGCCCATGAAGACTTTTCATCGGCATGGTTTTGAATGTGACATACTCCAGTTTTGTGTAATTTTATTGAAACGGTTTATACATAAGGACAGATACAGTGTCCGTTGAGCTTCGGAGAACTGGATAATTGAAAATAAGTACCAAATATGAATGAATCATGTTAAATTCTAATAATGTTTAATTGGTTTTTGGAACAGTTATGAATGTTTTGGCATTTCCAGGACATCTGTACACTCTGTAATATCTAAGTAGGTGAAAATGTATACATATGAAATGCTCTAGGTAAGAATATAATAAGAGTGTTAAAACAGGCTGCGACGACTGAAGAGCTGGAGAGGTCAAGTGGCAATTGACACTTTCGCATAATTCTTACTTGAAACCAAACTATTCTCATTATTCCCACTCCACACGATCAATCCACCAACAAAGTAGGTATGAATGTATACATGTAGGTATGTATATATCATATACACCTCACCAGGCCTGCCTTGGCGAGACGTGTACACAGGCTAAAAACAGTTTCGATACTTTCGTAAAATATGAAAATATTGTTTTTCAACTAAAAAAAAAAGGAAAAAAAAAATAGTCAAGTCTTTTTATTTAAAAGAAATGATGATACTCATCACCAACGTTCTGCTACACATATTAGTGCCGCTGGTTAGAGCAGTTTTAAAAGCAAAGAAAGCATTTCTCAAAGCGTATAAAAACCGAACGAAAACGAAATAGAAAAAGAATTTGATTTTGAAGTTTGTTTATTTATTTATTTTTATTTTGTTTTACATTTTTCATCTTTTTCTGTTTCGTTTTCTGTTTTTGGATTTCAAAACTCTCTAAATCACTCTAAAGTGATGATGATAGTAAATTTGAATTGTCTGAAAATCCTTTTGCCTTAAATCAACGTTTTAATAACTACTAACTTTAATACCAAACCTACCATGTTGTGGACGCCAGTAACAACAGGCGAGATATAACGCCAGTATTATGACCAAAAGTTCGACGAAAGCTAGGGAAACTGCAACGCCGATAGCTACAGCCGCATTCTCTTCGAAAACTTTAACCATCGCTCCGTAACAACCCTGCAGTGAAAAAAATAAATATATATAAATATATATATATATATATATATATATATATATATATATATATATATATATATATATATATATATATATATATATATATATATATATATATATATATATATATATATATATATATATATATATATATATATATATATATATATATATATATATATATATATATATATATATATATATATATATATATATATATATATATATATATATATATATATATATATATATATATATATATATATATATATATATATATATATATATATATATATATATATATATATATATATATATATATATATATATATATATATATATATATATATATATATATATATATATATATATATATATATATATATATATATATATATATATAAATATATATATATATATATATATATATATATATATATATATATATATATATATATATATATATATAGACATACACACATACATACACACATACATACACACATACATACACACATACATACACACACGCACACGCGCACGCGCGCACGCGCGCACGCACGCACGCACGCACGCACGCACGCACGCACGCACGCACACACACACACACACACACACACACACATATATATATATATATATATATATATATATATATATATATATATATATATATATGAAAAGATGAAGTATTAATAAAATTTTTTTTTTCAATAAAAAAACTTGATAAAATATCTATATTCAAAATGGATTTTTCGTTTCATTTAAGTATCAATATATACGTATGTAAAATAAATTACATACCGTTTTGTAGTACGAGTTAGTGACCGATGGATACAACGGACAATTGCGATCTTTCAGACGTCCGTCTTCCTTAATACAACAAGCTTCTGGGGCCATTTTACCAGAACTGATCCAAGTCGCGCTTTGATTAAAATCTTGGTAACTGTCAACGCCGCAACAATGGAGCTGAAGACATGACAAGATTTCAAATAATGCAAGAAGAAGGAAACGAATTGAAGAAATTAGCCAAATAAAATACAAAAATTATTTAACAAATTTTCAAACTTATTTCCTTTTTAATTTTTTTTTTTTGATTTTTTTTTTTTACCTGGGTCATAATTCCGTCCCACGCGACAGTCACCGTTTCAGCCTTGTCGATCGAAGACGCGTAATACTTGATCGTCGATTTTAAAAAATTCTGAGTTTTATGCTCCGCCTGTAACACGATGAACCAATATTTTCTCTCTTTGTATATGAACAAACTCAGGATCTTAAAACAATACAAGATAATATAATACTCACATCGTCTCTAAGACCAAAGGCTAAACCGACCGCTATGCATTGAAGAACTAAAATCAATACGAGAAGCGATCCGTACTGAAGAATAAAAGACAATTTGATCAATATACGACAAGGTACATATACGTGATATAAAAATAAATAAAAAAACGGTTCACATATCGTGTAAATATCGATATTTCTATACACTTACGAAACACAGAAGACAACGAGACTCGAACATCGCTCCGCAATAACCGAGAAAACTTACAAGAAAAGTCAGAGCCCCAGCGGCGATAAGAATGTATGCAATTGATCGTATCACCTCGGCGTCTGTTTTGCTCTGTAAAATAATCAAAGAAATTTTTTGTTAAAATTTTTTTTTTTTGTTGGAATTTTATAATCAACGATTATTATTAATTATAATATTTTCATTGTTCTTATTTTATATATCGTCATCTGGATAAAATAATAATAATAATAATAATAATAATAATAATAATAATAATAATAATAATAATAATACGTAAATATATTGTCAACGTCTGTATATATGCATAATAATTATAATGAATATATAAGTTGACGTTTCTCAATCGTCAAACCGCCGCGGGATGAGTGTCCGAGTCAACGACGTCCGGTTTTATCAGCGATTTTATCTATACGAAGAGTGACCAATGTATAACCATTGCCCATTGCAACCAACAACGATCAATTTGCCATCAAGACAATAGTGTTGGGTTATCTATATTATGAAAATAACAACAATATAAAGTACGACGTCGAAATATATAGGGACTTACCCATATTTTATTGTATATAATAATGTAATATATATATTTATATCATGCGCAAAGAAATATCGTCAATTTTTATATACTTTTAATTGATGAATATCGTCGAGAAGATCGATACTTATTTTTCCTTGTCTTAGGAGATATTATCATATCTTTAATACGAGTTATTTGTTATTTAGAAATTACATCCCTATAATAGGTATATAACATTATTATTATTATTATTATTATTATTATTATTATTATTATTTTATATGATGTACGTATACAGATTATAATTTTTTATTGAAACTATCAAATCGCGTGTTAGTTGGCGATTTAAATATATTTCAAATAAAAGTCAGTGATCATATAGCACCGGCATATCGTCGAGAGTTTTAATTTGTGCGAAAGTAGCGTTAAATTAAAGAAAAAGTCCCATCGTCGTCGTCGTCGTCGTCGTCCTCATCATCATCTTATCCTATATTCCTATCCTATCTTCTTCGTCGAAAGTAATAACCATATACCCATATGTAGTATAAAATACATACTACATCCATAAACATACGATTATAAGAGTCACGACATCGAGTTGGATGACCGTTAAAAGTAAAAGCGCGTCATTTATATATATACACATATATTTTTTTTTTTTAATCCATTCTATTATAAAGTACGCTGAGAGTTGAATCAGCGCAGAGAACAACGATGAATTAAGGTAAAATACTCTATACGGATATACGCTTTTAGCCTCGATTAATAATATAACATTAAACGTATATTAACCGATATATAAGCGAACGAGAAGGTATATAATGCGGTAGCATATTTATCTCGAGGCACCTGTTGCCGTATTTTTTTTTTCTTTTTTTTTTTTAATTTATACCTTCTTAACGAGAGTTCTTTGATAAATTTGTAAAAAGGAACCTTTACACACAATTTCGTTTTATTTTTTTTTGTTTTTTATACATACTTCGCAACTTTTTACCCTCGCGTCGTCTATACCTATACGTATGTTTAGTCGCATGCTAAAACCTAATCCAGATCATCGTAGGATATTCAAATTACACATATACGCATTCTAATCTACGTTCACGGTATACACGAGAACGAAAGTAAAAAAAAAAAAAAAAAAAGAAAAAAGAAAAATTTAACAACCTACGGGCATAATTGTGATTGAAAAATTTTCATACTGAAAGTTATTTGTAAAAAAAAAAAAAAACGAGGATTCATAATATTTCGTAGATGTTTCTTAGCGCGAGAAAAATGAATATAAACGATCAAAGTTAATGTCCTTTACAATAAGTTACTTTTAGCGTATTTTTTTCGTTTCCCATATTTGCTGCAAGCTCGAGGGAATACCCCGGAGACATTTTTATTACAGTCTCTCGTCGTATAATAATGTGGTAAACACATATCTAAATATAAATATATACTAATATAGTTTGTTATACGTGCGAGAAACTCGTGTTACAGTAATATATTATGACGTATACCGTTATCCCCTGCAGTAAGGAGCTGAAAGGGAGATACGTGTGTGCATAGAGATTCGGGTTCGACGCAACGGTTAAAATTATACCATACTTACTCGTTTCATTTGTCGCAAGCATATGTACATACATACGTATGTATGTATATGTTGAAAAGGGCCGGGGGTCTAACGATAAGCTAACTAGCTAAAACCGACGAAGAATAGTAGCCCAGCTATATTATAAGCGCGTGGGCTTGGGCTGTATAGGTATAAGGTATAGATATAAAGGTATAAGGTAATAAGCATTGAAAGGTATAGCGCGAGGTTTATCACTTGCTTTCGAAAACAGGTGTGTCCGAGCGAGTAGAGCGGACCGGGTTAGCATGCACGCGTACCCTGTTACGGGTTCGATTAGCAACTCGCTAATTGAATTGGCGCCGAAACGTGAAAAAAAAAAAAAAAAAAAACTTTACTCTTGTTATCGAACTTTATATTATATGCATATGAGGTATTCCATGCCAAGTGAACCAATCGTTGACCCTCACCTCTTCAAAAACTGACGCCGATTTTTCTGGTGATGAAGGAGTAGAAAAAAATATTTCCTGAATTTTTTCAGAATTTTCGGATGACAGCCGATGTTCTATATGATTTTTTTCTCTTTTTTTGGTTTTTTATGCATAACTCCCGTTCTTTTTCATCGATTTCCATCAAGGAAAAACGAAAATTTTCGTTTTCCGGTCGACTTTCAGAATAAATTTTTTTCATATTTTTATTCTCGCTTTCTGATGCCTAAGACGTGAAAAGTTCGGAAAAATAACAAAAAAATTGAGTTTTGACCACTTATGACGGTCTCGATTTTTCTGAAAAAAATTACCAAGATTCCTACTCTCAAAACGATTTTTTTGAGCCGTGCCAAATCATGGGCAGAGCACTGGATCCAATTTATTCCGTGGTTTTACTGTAAAATTTTTCTCATTCTCTATATCGATGTTGACATTGAATGTTCGAAAAAGTTATTAAAACATCAAATGATCATAATTTTTGCTCAAAATAGCACTAAATTAACATCAAAGATTCATCGCGTTCGTTGTGGATCATTTTTATCCTTTTATTCAATCATTATTCTTATGAAAAATGATCCACAACGAACTTGATGAATCTTTGATGTTAATTTAGTGCCATTTTGAGCAAAAATTATGATCATTTGATGTTTTAATAACTTTTTCGAACATTCAATGTCAACATCGATATAGAGAATGAGAAAAATTTCATAGTAAAACCACGGAATAAATTGGATCCAGTGCTCTGCCCATGATTTGGCACGGCTCAAAAAAATCGTTTTGAGAGTAGGAATCTTGGTAATTTTTTTCAAAAAAATCGAGACCGTCATAAGTGGTCAAAACTCAATTTTTTTGTTATTTTTCCGAACTTTTCACGTCTTAGGCATCAGAAAGCGAGAATAAAAATATGAAAAAAATTTATTCTGAAAGTCGACCGGAAAACGAAAATTTTCGTTTTCCATTGATGGAAATCGATGAAAAAGAACGGGAGTTATGCATAAAAAACCAAAACAAGAGAAAAAAATCATATAGAACATCGGCTGTCATCTGAAAATTCTGAAAAAATTCAGGAAATATTTTTTTCTACTCCTTCATCACCAGAAAAATCGGCGTCAGTTTTTGAAGAGGTGAGGGTCAACGATTGGTTCACTTGGCATGGAATACCTCATATACATATAATTGTCCATAAAAAAATATATAAATACAGCACATATGTATAATATTTTATCGCATGTGATTAGGTTTTTTTTTTATTTAATTTTTTTTCAGTTTTTCAAGTACCTAGTGAGTATAAATTGTATACGTGAAAACAAAGAATAGAAAGGAAGATTTTAGAAAAAATAACATTTCCTGTTGCTTCTCCCTACCGCGGCAAACTTAGCACGCGCGTTGTCACCGGCAACAGGAAAATATTGATTGCCTAGCAGAGCTTGATGAAGGCGAACGCGAGGGGTTCATGACACGTGCATGCGTGGGGCTGCAGTAAAACGATATGTGTGAAATTCGTTCGCTTACTGCAACAACGGCGTATGAATGCATATGAATTCAATTTTTTTCTTTTTGATAAATATTTCAAATACTATTATACATGTATATCATTCGGTAAGATATAAAAATCAAAAGAAAAAGATAAATGAATAAATAAACTAACGTATTATTTATTGTATGTATATAAATTCAAATTTAAATTGCGTAATTGCTTCGGGCTCTCGCACGTCACTTTCCCTAGACGTGAGATTATAATTGAGAGTTGAAAGTAACGGTTTTATTTTTCTTTCTCTCATTCAATCTCTTCTTTTTTTTTCATTTTATTTTATTTTTAGTTTTTATTTTCTTTTTCTATTCCTTTTTTCTTTTTTTTTTTCTTCCTCATACTTTTTATATCAATTTACTTTCTATACTTACGGTTACGCTGTCTTAAATGCCACGGGGCGCGAACATGATTCTATATAAAACCTCTGTATAATAGTATATACGTATATATACATAGTTATAACTTATATATAGTTAAAGAACTCTTATACATATATACCTATATATTCAATTCGAATCTGAAAATCTGATGTTATAACATCATAAGATCGAACGAGTGATATAATTTTTCAGCTAATCGTGGCTAATTCGTATATAACATCAATTTCTCTTATACTCTTCAAGCATTATTATATAGATATAGGTACCTACAAGTTACACTAATCATCGCATTATCATCGCTCAACAACATTCTGTATCTGCATTACGGATTTTACGTCTAATACTTATATAAGTTGAAATTATATAGTCTATATATTCACCTAGAATCATATATTTATATCCGTGATTCTTATATAATTCTTATATATGATACAGCAGCATCATGGTATAATAATAATGATGATAGTTAAGTTCAGAAATGCGCGCGAAGCTCTGCAAGTCAAATAATTTTTTTTTTTTTTTAAGAACAACCCGCACAGCGTAGTTATCGTTATAATTATAATTATTATTATTATTACTATATACACACATACATATTATACACGTGGGGTAAAGAAAAATAGTAATTAATTAATAACCACAGCCGTATATGTACCGCCGTTGAACCTAACCGTCTGCTGCATGGGTTTAATGTATGTACATGTATATATACGTAGAGAAGAAGAAGACCCGACTTACGCGCGGTTGACGAGATAATTGGAGTACCTACCGCGTCGCGGGTTTTGTCGGAATTTTATTGTACGTGGGAGGATAATCTGTATACGTATAAGTCCAAGTAATTAATATAATTATTGTTATTGTTATTATTTTAGAACGTAATGGAATGGTATATATAGAAAGAAATTTGTCTCAAGTCAGCCTTTTTAGCTACACACGTATTCATCGTATCGCGTAAGTGTGTGTAATATATATGATGGAAAAGTGAATAAATATAATAACAAATAAAGTACGAAAATATGAAGAGAAAAAAAAAAAATTAAAAATAAAAATTAAAAGCGGAATGAAAAGAGTGTACAATAATGATAATAATCGTATTAAGTGCATGGCCTACTATTCTCGAATTATTTTCTTTGGTTAAACCGAAGAGAAAACCGGACCGCAACCGTATCTACCTACCTACCTACCTACCTACCTACCTACCTACCTACCTACCTACCAACCAACCAACCAACCTACCTGTCTTCTTTACTACCACCACCACCATCACAAAATGCTTTGGTAGAAAACCGGAAGACGCGACGAGGTTGCATAAAAAGCAACAGGTGTGGCCCAATAGTGACGATCATCAACCTGCATCAGTCGTACGACGTTCTCAAAACCTAGATGCACGTGTCCGATGACCTTTTACATCGATCGTGTGAGGAAATGATTAACAAAAAGAAAATAAAATAAAAAAATAGAAAAATTTTGGCTAAATAATTTTATTTTGAAAGACTTGGAAAAAATTAAAAAAAAAAAAAAACAAAAGAAAAAAGTATATGTATATGTATATACATAAATTTCTCTCCATATCCGTCGCTGAATAAGATAGGAAGAACGTTTGATGACTGCAATGAGACCGTACGATTAAAATCTTTGTTCGTAGGTTGTTCTTGTTCTTCTTATATTCTACTTCTTTCTTTACGCATCTTATAGCTGCTGCAGTATAATTCGAGTCACGTTTTAACTCCCGGGGTCATATAAAGGCTTGCGAAGATGTCAAGTGAGACATGATTATGTGTGTTAATATGGGTGTGTCTGCGTGTGTGTGTAAATTTGTAGAGAAGAGTATAGTGTGTCAAGTCGTCCAGTCTGGTCTACCGCGGTTTGAATATAGTCGGTACCCTATTACACTCGTCATTTGTATAAATTCGACAAATTAGATCCCTTCAGATCTGGGTCATCTTCCGGTATATGTATATATATATATGTATAACTGTATAATATAATATAATATAATATAATATAATATAATATAATATATATATATATATATATATATATATATATATATATATATATATATATATATATATATATATATATATATATATATATATATATATATATATATATATATATATATATATATATATATATATATATATATATATATATATATATATATATATATATATATATATATATATATATATATATATATATATATATATATATATATATATATATATATATATATATAGCCACTATTACATATAGGAACGAGGACTTGACCGGACTCGCGAGTTTTTACGGAGTTTCTAAACCAATAATGCGAGAATTGCTGAAAAACCGGCTATAATACCGCAAAGTTCAATTTAGTTTTAGTTTAGTTTGGTATAAATTATTTCAGTTCATAGCGGAATGTGAATATCCAGATCACTGCAATACCATTTATCAGAATTAGGCGAAGAGTATATATACCTTATAGTATAACGAGGTAGTATGCGTATATTATGCATTTATAGGTATATGTAAGCACTTACTAAAACATCGTCCTGGTCAACCTTGGCGATCAGATTAGCGAAGGAATTTCTATCGGCTATCAACCATATTCCAACAGTCAATGCTGCGCCTCCAGCAATCTGCAGAGTTGAAAATAGCATATATGTATGATTGATATATACATATGTGAAATGGCGTTGTTAAAAAATGTATATTAACAAATAAATAAACAAATAAATGGACGAAAAACTATGTATACAATAATATGTACATAAAATAGATTAAAAAAATGACCGAGTTTGTACATACATATATATACCTAGGTATAATACCATAGGTAAATACATACATCCAATTATATAATACAATTGATACATGTATAGGAATAATTGATCTGATTATATTATCAGAGATGAGAATTGCAAATATATATGTAACAAAGATACAAATTATATATATATATAGGTATGTGTTAGCGAAAGGGAAATTAATGTTATGCATTTCTCGGAATTAATATTTATATTTATATATATAGACTCTGGACATTGCGGTGTTTTATATCTGCGGTATATACTTTATAGTGTACGTCATCGTATATTACCGAGGATAAAATGATTGGTATTAATTATTTATTATTATTATTTTTATTATTGCATTATTATATGGGGCATTCCAGGTGAAAACGAAGTTCGGTTTGGAATGTACTTTTCTTGGAATCTTTTTTCGTATTTTTAGTATTAACGGATTAGAAGTTATTTGAAAATTGAATCTGAAGAATGGATTTTTGAAAAAAGTTGACCTCCGATTTCTGTTTTTATTTTTGCGAACAAAAAAATTTTTTCTCAAACTGTCGGAAAGAACGAAAATTTTAAGATCAAAAATCAGTGTGAGCCGACATTTTTTTTAAATTTATCTGGTTTGCTGTAAATAAATAAATCAAATTCACAGCTCGTGATAGTGAAAATATAAAATGAAATAAAGAATTCATTTATCCATTTATAACAAACAAATAAATTTAAAAAAATCGTAGAACTGTCGGGCCACTGTCAAATGTAAAAGAATTAGCGAAGATTTCAGAATCCATAATTAAAAAATGAAAGCTCAATTCAAAATACGCCTTGGGGTATGGGTTGCGATACTGAAATACGACATGGACAAAATTTTTCCGCAGAAGAATCGCGAAGGACCGATCGGTTTGAAACTTTTTCGTTTTCACATGGAACACCCCGTATACACTTATAACTGTTATAATGTAATACTTACGAAAAAGATGAAATTGAATAAGCACAAAAAGTACTTAGCACATCGCGAACCGCACCCCATATTAAACTTCTTTAAAGTAACGGTCACACGTTACAATAATACCTGAAAATAGAAAAGACAAAAATAAACAATTTTACATATTCTTAGCATTTGTTTTTTTTTTTTTTTTTTCTTTGCTTACTTATATCCTAAATTCAAATTCTAAAAATTATCGACGATAATATATATCAAGTATATAGTCATGATAAACAATTAACGACGTTGTTTATATAGAAGAAAGAAAAAATGTAATAATTAGACTATAATAACCGGGCGATGAGGAGATTCGTTAATCCCGCGCGTTCGAGATATGTATATAACGTAATTTGTTATATAAATTAAAAATTACGCGTGCGAGTACATACATAATATAAGGTATAGGTCCAACGACACCTTGACACAGAGCAATAGCTCGTACGTTATACGTATACGATCGTTACCTGTTTACCCTCAATTAACGGCATTTAGTATCCATTAAAACAATCTATGCTACCGGACTTACTTATAGTATAATATACATATGTGATATACATACATACATACGTATAGGTATTACAGGAATAATCACGTATAACAAACAATAGGCATTAATTATACCAGCGTGTAGACTATACATACATACATATATCTATGTCAATGGTTCTTGTTAAATATACATACATGCAGAACAAATGACTTTCCGCACGGTAAACCGTATACATATACATATATATATATATATATATATATATATATATATATATATATATATATATATATATATATATATATATATATATATATATATATATATATATATATATATATATATATATATATATATATATATATATATATATATGTATATGTATGTATGCATGTATACGCTAAACAATAATAAATAATAGGTGAACCGTACGTATGTATACATACGTATATATAGGTATGTATTGTATACGCTGTGCGCGTATACGCGTGTATGTATACGTCTTAACGCTATTTCAATCACGTGCTATGTACTGCATACAAAAGCGTACGTATTTAAATAGTATATGAGTAATATGGCTATACCTACAGCTATAATCGTTAAATGACTGCAAATCAACAAGCGACAATATTCGTCATGTTTATTTCGATATTACACATCCCATAATATCTACATCAATATTCTATGCTATATTCTTAGAGGATGTGTTAATAAAAAGATTTTAATATAAGTATGTATGTACATAATTGTACATATATACGTGCTGACATGTATGTATGTACATAATCAAAATCATATAATGGCCTTCACTTATTTATTTAGCGCATCAGTATAAGTATCGTTATATACAAGTATTTATGGCTATGAACCGTAATAATTTACGCGTTGACCTCAAAAAATCTAAAATTCTTATCGAGTTTTTGCCAGAATACAGAGAGAGAGAGACAGAGAGAGAGAGAGAGGGGGAGAGAGACACGATGATATCATCATCCTATAATATGCCGTCGAGAGGACTAGTTTTTTTTTTTTCTCTCTCTTTTTTTTTTTAAGATCAATTTCAAACCCGTCGTTTATAGTTATTATACGATTCTATTCGGGTATACAAGTTTTTTATTCGCGTATACCTATACACATACAGTGTAAATGAAAATTCTTCAGCGTCTCAAGTTCAAGTATCTTATTTTTTTTTTTTTATTTTTTTTTTAAGTAAGAAAAATTCCAAGATATAAATAAATAATGACGATAAAAGATGACGATCAATTAATTAAGGAAATTAAAACTGCAGACAAAGCAAAATACGATCTTTGTAAATGCCTATTATTTTATACATGCACATATGTACATATTTTTATTTTTATCCTCCGTTTATTACAGTCTCTTGGTTAGGTATGTATATTCAAATCTTTAAATCATGACACACATATCTCGCACGTTCGTCGCTCGCTCGCTCCCTCAACAAGCATCAATAGCTCGACGTATGTATGTACGCTGTTAGCGAGATGTAGTAGACAGCTACGCTCCGAGCTTCTAACTACCCGACTATAAGCTCCCGGCGCTCCGCTGCCGGTTCGTTTCGACTCGTCTCGTATAGCGTAAGTACGTGAGTACGTAACTACGTGCGGTGCACGGATATTACGAAGTAGGTAGGTACGAATAACACGCGATTAACATTAATGACAAAATTTAGCTACTTCCGGCTCACGTATCCTATACACTTGATAATAAAATAATATACTAATAACAACTGTATATAAGAATAAACTTCTTCTCCGTATGATCGTATACGTAGTTATAATTATTATACGATATAAAAACAGTAATCGAACAACATCAACACATCATAGCTATGCGTAAACGCACCTTATAGGTACAAATATGCTGCAGAGGAACGCGCAGGAGTTTTTATACACAAACGTAAAGGTATATTTCGAAAAGAGCAGGTGCAGCAGCAGCAGCAGCAGCAGCAGCAGCAGCAGCAGCAGCAGCAGCGGGCTAACGAATAGCTGGTTACCGTGAAGAATTTTAATCTAGAGAAGTAACCTGAGAATCCGGAATGCGGTCTATAGGTGTATAATGAAGGTAGACTTTTCGAGGTATTTTACGGCGTGTACAGGGTTCAGAGATTGATCTAACTTCCGGTTTTAAATACTGCGGGATCAGATGAGAAGCGCTCGATCGATTGAACAAAGAAAGAGAGAGATAGGGAGAGACTAAAACTGTGTCGAATACATGATCGCATTGTGTATAACGATTTGTATCGAATTTTATATAGACTTGTTCATTGAACAGTGGAATTCGGAATTTCCATTCCAGGTATATAGGTGTAAAGGTTTGATATAATATTATATTCCTGGGAAAAGGTACAGTGCAGGGTTTCGGGTTCCACTTTCACTAAACTTCCTCAACGTCGACGAAGACCAAGACGAAGAATGCACGTGCCCGGATGTTCTTATACGTACTTACTTATCTTCGTCGAGGAGGTTTATAGCCGCGCGTACCGCCGATGCACAAAAGCAACCTCGACTACGACGGAGGAGAAGAAGAAGAAGAAGAAAAAGAAAAAGGAGTGAAGTATATAAGGAATAATATATACACACGATATGTATAATGTTATACTGCGTCAGCGATCCCCATTCACCTTATTCAAACAAAGACGTGTTGTTATTATATATTACATTATCCTCACGTAATATTAATGAGAATAGACCGATGACGTGACATGCGAATCGCATCCCTTTCGTCAGATATAGATATAACTATCCTCGCATACATGTTGCGTATACCGTGTATCCAAAATTATCGACAGAAGCAATACAAAAAATAAAAAATATTAATAAGAACGACAACAACAGAAAATTATCTCTATATTCATGCCTTTAATTTATCACGAATTAAGACTATTAATGGATGTACCACGTATGAGTTATGACTCTCCTCACTTCGAACCCCCCCCCCGTATTCATTCCCATCCTTTACTTTATTTTCTTGTTGCTCCAGATGCTATCGCCGGGTCGTTTCAGTTCAGTTCGTCGGTCGGTCGTTTGGTTTGTCTGTCTGTATTTCGGTCTCGTCTTGTCTGTCTTTCTGTTTCATTGTCAGTTTTTGTTCCCACGAATTAAAGAAAGAATAATAATAGTACGAGAGTCCAAGAACAAAACCAATATGTCTCATATATAGCATCCCGGATAAAATCGTATAAAATCGATAGATTAGAATATTAGATGACCCTAGACGCCCGGCTAGGTGGGCAGTAACGGTCAGAAACCCTTCAACAAGTTCGTGAGGGGCCATTCGCGCAGTGTCCTGACCTGAGAGCATTTTCAAAAAATGTCAACAAAATTTTAACAATCTGTATCTAATTATCTATCTAACTATACATTCCGAAAATCGGACGGAATGCTATGATATTACAGATTGATAAAATTTGTTGACATTTTTGAAAATGCGTATCAGGCCAGACGCTGCTGCGCGCAAAATATCTGAAAACCGCATTCATTTCTGGGTCCAAGTTCACCTAATCTATCGATTTTTTTACAGCTTTGGCCGAGATGCTATGAACCAAAAATTTTGATGCGCTACGACGAATAAAAGTAAATTTCTTTTCAGCAATTACATTTTTCCCCTTATCTGTATATAAGATTGCGAATTGAAAATCAATCAAATATTTAAATTGACGCCGTCACTTCGCAGATCATATATCTATTTTCGTTATTTTTCTTTTCAACTTTCCGCTTTTGTTTCTTTCATTACTTAGCTACGACGACGAAGGGTTTTTTATTTTTTAATTATTTTTTTATGGTTTTCCCAATCGACCGCGATCGCGATACTCTATACTGGTACAATTTCCAGGTATACCAATAACAATATAAAGTTTACGAAGAAACTGCGATCGTTGTTATTATTATTTTGTTCTTTTGTCTCTCATTTTATACATATATTATACAATATGTTATTATACATTCTTTCTCGAACTATTCCGAGGATTTATACATATTATACATGTATAGTATTGTATAGTACTTTTATACTTATACAAAACTGATTGTATTTTTTGACGAAAAGGATTCCATGTATGTACAATTGAGTCCGTACTTGTATTACCTACATATCCATCTGCATAATGATACTGCATAAAAAAAAAAAGAAAAAAAAAAAACCTAGTCTAAACCGTAATCATCGCCGTGTGTAATATCAGTAAATTCTGTGTATATGTGTGTGTTCGTGTATTGTAAGTATTTTTGCGGGTTTATCTAAAACAGGCGCAAGATTCTCGCATTACAACAATATATTCTTGATATGTATGTATGTATGTATGTATGTATGTATGTACAACACGTATGACGACGCAGCGAGAGAGGCGTCAGTTTACAGCATCTACCCCGCAAAAATTATAGAAAAAAAAGTAAAATAAAATAATGTTATACATTCGTATGGTGTGAAGTATGTATGTGTATATACCTGTGTATTATAGTAATGCAAGAACATAACCAGACCGCCGCGTCGCTGCTATAGATTTGCTATTGGCATACTGATAACTATATACATATACATCTAACATATGTATACCACGTATTGTAATAAAATATTACTGTAAGTATAAACTGTTGAAGTGTTGTAGGTGCGCTGAACAGATTCCAATTAAGCGATTGCCGCGGTAACTAACAACCGAGTAGAATTCCGAAGGTTAAATTCAGGCCAGGCAGGTTTTAACAAGTAATATGTATGTGTGTGTGCGCTTGTGTTTGCGGCGCTGTACAAGCAGACCTTTTACGTGTCTTCTATACGCATCTTTACATCTTTGCATACATACATGCATACATACTTACAACGTGATATAAAACAGTCGACTTTTATACCAGCGGGTGTTAATTACCTCACGTATGTATGTATGTAGTAATATTATATTCTCATATATTCACGAAGTATGTATACATACATGAATACATACATACAACCCATCTGGTATTTCGTGAAATTTATTTACAGTTTTTCGGAT
This sequence comes from Macrophya alboannulata, assembly GCA_949628255.1. NCBI lineage: Eukaryota > Metazoa > Arthropoda > Insecta > Hymenoptera > Tenthredinidae > Macrophya > Macrophya alboannulata. The sequence goes on along the minus strand of OX451210.1, from coordinate 3,976,494 downwards.
ACCTTTAAGAATAAGTTAAGCAATAGCTCTACCGCCGCGGCAGCGGCCGCAGGGTAGCAGCGCGATGCATACACCGGATCACGCCTCGCGGCAAGGCCAGTGTACCTATAAACGAATTACCGAAGAATAAAAGGTAAAGCAATAATATCTTATACATGAGTAATAAGGATATGCTACGTATGGATTCACAACTACATGTCACAATTTCTCGGTATATAATATTGTAATCGCGTCAGTAAAGCCGCGTTTACCATATACGTATATCTGTAAAATTAATATAAAAAAAAAAATATCGACGTTGGGTACAATACAATATCATTGATACTCCAAAACGTAGGTCAAAATATTTTATTACATATGTGTAAGAAAAGTGATGAAAAATATATGAATAAACAATGTTCCAATAAAAAAAAAATCTTATGCATTATACTTTTCTTTAATCAAAAGAATCGAACGGTGTATTATGTGTCTGTACATACAATATGATACGGGCGTGTACTGCAGCGAGCTTTCATCGACTTTCAGTAAGTACTTAGTAGTAGTAGTAGCAACAAGTGGTGCCCCGTCTCAATTCTAAACTTTTCAGTATGTATGTATGTATATCACAGCGCGATTTCGTGACTGTATGTAAAGTAAAACCGATCTGGTGGTGGAGAAAGCTGTTTATTGTTAGAATCAGAAAACTTGGCTACTAATCGCGCCTACTAGCAAAATTGTCATACCCAACTTAAAAAAACTGAGTATACATATGTATATGTATACGTATAGGTTGATGTTTAATAATAAATATCAGTAGCGTGAGACTCTACGGTTAAATTGTAAAATAAATACTATGTATCATACGTGGGAGATCGTAACGATTATTTTAAATTCATACATATGTCGAATAAAACTCACCCCTTGATAATATACCGAAAAACCAACAAAATTAATAACTCTTGACGAATTATTAGCCTCTGTTCACGAAAAAAATCCACACAAATATTATATTAATCACACTTTATTTACTTCGGTACTCGATAGGCTATATCACAGGATTTTGAATACTGAAAAAACAAAACCAGAAAATAAAATAAAACACAAAAACTATATCACTCGAAACACACAATTATGTTGCAGTTGATGTTGTTGTTGTTCTTTAATTCACTGTTTTTCCACAGCATTACCGCGGCTATAATCTTCCCTCTAGATTTAACGTTGTATAATTTTTTCACCGCGTCTTGTACCCTCCACCGTTTACCGCGCATTTGCGACTGCTGTACTAAACCGTCGTTCACTTACTAGACCGCTGGGTTCGGCTCGACTGGCCCGACGCCCGTCGTTACGACGCCAAACCCCGCGGCCGTTCGAAACCAAGAAGAGAGAGAGAAAAAGATCGAGACAGAATTAAGGAAAGAAAGACGGGGGTATAGAGATGCTTCCCTGTAAATCGGTTGTATAGGTGTGCGTATGTGGGTATTAATATTTGTGTACTACACACAGACACGCGTGAATTACAATTCATAATTCATGAAGTAATAGGAGTAATGTAGTAATATGAGAGAATCGGATAGTAGAGACAACTTACCGTGCGTCGATGGGAAGTTTTGTAGTACAGGGAAATAATTATCTATACTTCTGTAAGATACTTGAGGATGATGATGATGATGACGCGGAGGAAGGAGGGGGGGAAGAACAGGTGATAAATATCACACACACTAGAGACAGCGATTCCTGACTCCGGTATTTTGTAGCCTTGTACTACAGAACGGTGATAGAAATTTGCGAGTTAAAATTACCGGAAAAATGACGTATACGCCGGTAACGTCTACACTAGTTACTTGATATTATGTATTAAGCAATCGTTATAAGTATATACGTATAACACCGAGTCGGAGATACATTTTTTTAATTTTTTTTTTTTTTTATAGCTTATGTATTTTCAGACAGACGATCGGTTTTCTAACTATACATAAATATGTATATGGAACCTTGGTGATCATGTTATTATACGACGCTCTTCTTTTTCAATAAACAAATTCAATATCGATGTATCAGGCAGGGTATCAGGATTATACATGCCTGCAGCTGAGAGTTTATATTTCTATCATAAATCACTTCTACTGAATTTTAGATAAAAATATTTTTTATGTTATATAAACCGATCATATATTACTATGTATGTGGATAGTAAATATCTCGGTGAATATACATATGTATATATTATGTAACATAGTAGCATTTATATACATAATGTTTAGAAAATTCTTAACACAATTGTAATAATAAATTATAAATAAACAAATAAAAGATTTTCAAGAAGTGTTCGTATGGATGGTTTGATAATCAGAAACGTATATTTCTAAAATACATACATACTGTATTTCATAGCTTATTTATATTGCTACACCATTATTGATGTATAATACATATTTTTGAAAGAAAAAAAAAAAATTTTTTTTCAACATTATTATACGAAATTTATTATGCATACTGTATTATCAATGATTATTTAGGAAAAACCGACTATTCATGAAAACTAAGGACACAACATAGCATAGCATAGCATAACATAAAATAAAATACAAAAATAAATGGAAATAATGTGATTCCTGGCTTTAAAGAATCTAGCGAATTATTAAAAGAAAAAAAAAAACGAAAAAATGAAACATAAAGAATCAAGAATAAGCCTTAGTACGCATATAAAAAGAAAAAAAAAAAAAATAATCTTAAAACCTTTACTTCTGGCTAGAAACTGATATCTTCGTTGATCCAACGCTTTTACCCGGTATAATGCAGTTGCTTGGACTCAATCTGACTTCCACTTGTTTCAAAGATGCCAATTTGCTGTTATATCCATTAGATTCTCCCTTTTTTTGAGCCAAAGAACCCGATAACTTCGGACTTTCGTTACCGTCAATCTCAGTATTGACCTCTGCACTACCCTCATTTTCATAAGTAACAGTTTGTTGATTCGATTGCTTTTTCTTTGGAGTTTTTTGAGTAGCTATTACAGTCGCTCTATGAATAGCAGATTCTTTTCGTATCAGTTCGGTTAAATCATAGATAAAATCTTCATGCACAGGTTTTACACGATTTCTTGTCGGTCGTTGCCGTTTTATTTCGTCCAGTTTACTACTCGGCGAATCTGAACAAGTTTTGCTCTTAGAGTTCTCGTTCAAATTCCCAGAATCTTTGCCCTCGTTAGTTTTTAGCTTAACTTCCGAATCCAGAGTCCGGCTAACGTCCGCAGTCTCTGACACGCTTTCTGCTGTACCAAAAATCACCTCCATTACCATTTTTCTTAGATCTGGATCTTTGTCTAGCCTCCCTTGAGATTGAGGCGATATTTCCTCAGGGACTGGCTTCTTGATGATCCTGCCTTCATCCGCAGTCTCCGATTTATCCCTGGACTCAGATTCGCCAACTGTAAACAGTAAATAAAAAATTACTCGATCAATATTGAAGAGAGTTATCTATAAGAAACTCGATTTTCAATAATGAATCCCAGAAATCACCATCTTCATTAAATTTTTCGTCATCTGATGTCTTCTCCACTGATCCAGCCTCCTCTTTCATCAATTTTTCTTGCGCAGATTCGCCGTTATTTGAATCGGCGTGAACTTCAATGGCGTCGTTTGATTTTGGTGATGATTCAGAGACGTCTATGACCTCCGGTTCTTTATTAGCTGCGTATGACTTGGCCAAATCCATCAATATTTCTTGTCCTAGAACGCTCTGATCTGGTGGAATTTGTACAACCATATCGGCTATTACAGCTCTGTTGTTTCTAGCGTCGTGAACCTTGTTGCAATGCGCGACGCAGTCGCATTTAACAAAACATTTAAAGTCGCACAGTTTGCAGCGGTATCTGTGCCAGCCTATATGCACAGCCATATGCCTTCGCAAGTTTGTCATAGACGTGAACTTTCTATGACATGGTAGACACTGTAATTTTCGCAGATTCGCTATAGTAGCTATTCGGGTTTCCATAACAGTTATGGGGTTCGGAATAGTTGATTCCTTCTCACTGGTCGGTGAAGATTCTGCAGAATATTCATTTTCACCTGAAACAATTTGAAGATATTGCATAAACTCGTGTTTATAATTGAATCGCCGTTTATCGAAGAGAAAATTTAGAAGCCTCTACTTACTCGAACCGTTAGTCAATTCTGTAGGGTTTTTTATGAGAGAAACCTTCCGTTTTTTTGAACCAAAACTTATCGCAACTGTTCTTGTTTTGTCCATGCTTGTGAATATTATTTCAGGTGAGTCTGGCACGTTCATTGTAAGCAAATCCCCATTTCTACGCGATGTTTGCTCTTGACCAATTGAAATATCAGAAGCAGGAGACGGCGTTCCGGTCAATGAATTTCTGGACAAATTATTGCCAATCATTTCCCAATCTGCATTGCTTATTCTTGATACATTTTCCACACGGATAGACAGTTCGCTATTTGTTGTCATGTCTGGAAGCGATTTTTCCATCACATCAGATACCGAATCATTGGCAATCTCCATAAGTTGTACAGCGCTTTTTTTAGGGACTTTTTTCTTGCTTGTCTGAGCTCTGTTCAAAATGACACGACTCGTTTTGTCTTTTGTCAAGGAACTATTATCCTCTAGCACATTGTTAGGCGATGGTGTTTTGCCTGATCTCCTCGATCTAGTCCCTGATCCTGTTGCCGCTTCGTTACAAGCAGCTATTCGTTTTGAACATAATTGAGAGTGGGAAATCAACGCTGCTCTTCTGTCGAATCTACGACCGCAACCCCCGCAACGTTGAAGCTCTAAATCGAGTTCGAAATGCTCCATCCATTCCTGTTAATTAGTAATTCATAATTATTGGTCAATTTTTATAATCAATATCATTGTGTTGCTGAAAGAATAAAATTCGGTCAATGAATCGCAGTTGTTCATTAAATTAATATTATTCCTAATATCATGTTTTGCCCAAATGGATAAGCCTGTGCAATACAAATGAATAACAAACATATTTTCACCTGGGTATTGTTGCTTGTCTGTAGTTCGGGCGTGCTGGATGATTTGATCATTGAATTTTCTTTCTCAATATCTTCAGCCCCTGTAGTTTCTTTGCGAAATGCCTTCTCTTGTATTTGAGTTCGAAGTTTTCGCACCTGTTCGTTTGACTTTCTATGGACTGTAATTTGTTTTGATAAAGAAAAAAAAAAAAATGTGATTATGGATTAAACAAGCCTCGAAAATAAATGAATACTTGCTAATACCATTCAAGATTAATAACTACCTTTAAATAAATGACGATATACACTCCAAGTATTAGCGAAAGTACTATCACAGCAAGGACATGGGTAACACGTTCGATAAGATACGTGCAATGACTTCATGTGATAAGTCAACGTCTTTCTGGTAGCAAACTTGGCATTACCTTCAGTAAAAAAGGATAATAAAATATTGTTAGTCACATTTTATGTTTCTTTGAAGAATCATTTTTTAATTTATGTTCTTCATTATCTGTTAAACAGAGAAACCTCAAGTATCGTACTTACACACTGAGCATACTAAATCACGATCGCATTGTGTGTCTGGGATAATTCCTTCCTCGTCATCACTGCCGTAAATTTGTAACGGATTATCGCTCTTTTCGATCGGACGACCATCAGGATTAAGAACAGCAGTGTTACAATCGGCCATTTTTTGCAGTTCTATTATCTATGAAAATAATTAAATACCGTATAATCATGATATATATCAACCATGGCTTCTTGAGGTTCACAATGGCTTGTTTATCGCTTAATCCTTACCTGTGCTTTCATTAAATCGGCAGAATTAACTGTAGACAATGTTGGCGGAGTAGCAGTTTGATAAACTGCAGTATTAGTCGAGTCTATTGCTTCGAGAAGAATCTGTGGATTTTCTTTATCGCCCTCTATCCTCAAGTCTGCTTTCAGATTAGATTCGCCAACGGGTAAGCTGACTTCGTCCAAAAAATTTTCATTCACATCCTCGTTTCGTTTCTTTTGAAGCATATCAACAACAGATGTTAAATCTTTCTTCAAAGATTTTCTCACCACTTGACTGCGCAATATTCTAATGTTATTATCGTCCTCCTTGCCATTGCTATCAGAGGCTAATTCTCGATCTGGTATAAACGTTTCTGCAGGTATCTAAAAAATTGGTCGTTTACATTATTGCTGAACTTTATCTAGTCATGATATTTGATAAGACGATGTTTTTCTTACTATATGGTCGTTTCTAATCTTCCTGCAGAAAGCGACGTTAAATTTTTCCCTGCAGTATACTCGTTTGTGAGAAATGAAGTTAGCAAGGCTTCTGAAAAGGCTTCGACAAACTCTGCATTCGTAAACAACGTCGCATTCGTAAGATAGCATTGTCTTAACTTCTTCTCCACCAATTTCAAGTAGTTTAGTTACTTCGAGTAAACTTGACACGCTTATGTCTATTGGCTTACGTAACTGTGACAAATCTGGTCCGACACCATTTTCGGCAGATTCTTTATTGGAGAATTTAACTCTTGCAAATCTTGAGTTGTTTTTCTTAGATTTAGCTTTTGGTTTGATAGCCTTCATTTTCTGAAAGTTGTTTTTCTTTTTAATCAAATGTGTATAAATGGTGTTTATCTAAAATGGCCGATATCTAAATACCACATGTTCCAAAATGCTAAAAGAAAAACCTCAATTTACTCAAACTTCTATAATTACACAATTAGGTGAATAGAAAAAATAATTAAAAAAAACATCCTTTATTATTTTATAATCTCATTCTTCAACTAGAATTTTGATTTTAGTATAGGTATGTGTTACACATTCGCAGCGGTTACGATACACCGCATTTCTCAGTATATATCATTCGGTAAATATTTCTGTCTTAATAATATAGTAGTTGTACATAAATTACTACTCAACGATATGATTGAAGGTTGAAAAGCTATCTAGCAATGAAAAAACATGCATAGATTCCGTTGATCATTCATTCTATAGAAATAAGTGGATCGAGAGACGATTTGACCATCGTTATGAAATGCAGTTTCAATGTTGTTTGTAGATTTTTCGGTGCTCCGAAAAGGTAGATGTGAGTTTGAATTCGTTTATGAAATACAATAATTTCACATAATTGGGATATTGATAGTCTAGGAATAAATTAAGAGTTAAAGAAAAGGCAAATAGAATGAAAGAGGGAAACATGTTTCAGGTAAAATGTATGTGTGTTGCGAAGAGCGGTTTAGGTGTTTGATACGAAGGATACCGAAAGTGAATTATGTGAAATAGGAGTAAGAGGCATTGAAAATGTTGTCCCGGATACGTTAACGATCGTTATTTTTTTCAAGTTTTAATAAAAATTTAAACCGTGATATTATATATCACGTTGTGTTGAAAATGAAGAAACCCCCTTATCTAAGGGGTCAGAAAACATGGCATGTCTCTCCTTCGTTTTAAACTATCAAAATCAATTCTCGGGTATGATTGAAGGTCGGATATTATCTGATTATAATTATATTTACCAGTTTTAAACAATACCAGATCACTCCGTAATCAAATATACAAGTTATTTATAATAAATGTTATAATCCATACGATTCATTCACTCACTGACCTCCATTTTTAGACTAAAGGTTCCCACCTTCACCGTCTTTTCGTCTTAAATGAAAGGGCAGCACTTTGTCCCACAAACTCACGATTATCACGATGCAGCGTAGTCGCCAATAATATTCCCATAATATTATATATTTTTTCTTTATTGAAATAAATCGTTTGTTATATTAGATTAATAACGAATTAAATTAATGTCATAAAATGAATTCTGTATCACGAGGAACACTACTAACCCGGGTAGGCGATCAGTATAATCATTCTAAATATTAACCTACAATTAATCCGAATAAATTGAATCGGCAAAAAGGAGATTCCAACACTCCTTCGAATCACATTTTCTTTTAAACAACAATTTATGCTATTTTTAATATTTACTTTCGTCAAGGTCGCGTCTTCGATTCTAACATCAAGATCAACACTTGCTAAGGTTCTCCCAAAAGTATATATCCTGAATTCACCATCTGAAAGGACTATTCACTCTCAAATACCATCACATGTATCTGCAGCCCATCATACGGCTCCCAAAGAAGGATTTGTTAAAAGGATATTCAAAAAATACAACCTGTTTAACGTGTCCGATATAGTGAGTCGACGAAAAAATAATTAATAAAAATATTTCATTATCTTATAACTAAATCACTGGTTGTTTTTTTTCTCTCATAATTTGAATGTTTTATACCTCGTTTTTGCAGAGATTAAAACAGGCTGGTTATGTCCTGTACGAATCTGTAGCAGACAAAATTGATTATACCGAATTTTTCATAGGTATGAAACATTGCTTAATTCAATTTTTCCTAAACAAAAAAATAATAAAAAAGTTGCTCTAATTAAAGTTTACTTTAATATTATTCGCTTTTTTTTGACAGAATTCAATATGAGCGACACATTCTTTTCGTGGTTTTTGGTCACTGAATTACACGTCTGGATGTTGATGGTGAGAACAATGGCCGAGCAGGAAGAGGGTAGAACAGTTAGGAACAGTATGGTGGAGGCACTCTGGGGCGACTGTAATGCCAGAGCTAAAGTTCTATGGGTGAGTTAGCTATGAACAGAATATGCTCTTTTGAAACGCTTTGGCTTTTACATAAACAAAATTATTTATCATAGAGTGAAAATCCTGGCGGAGTTAGAAAAAACGTACAAGAAATGTCCGAACAATTCAATTGCGCTATTATTGGATACGACGAAGGTGTTAACGGAGATGACAAGGTCCTTGCCGGAGCAATATGGAGGAGATTTTTTCAGCTTGAGAGAAACAACCCTGAAGATATTGAGAAGTTATTGATATACATTAGGAAACAGGTAATTAGGATGGAGAAGGAGGGTCCTCGGATCGTTTAGTCGGCGGATTGCATAGATTATATTAATTTACGAACTTTTTATAACGCCTTTTTTGTTCTTGTTTCAGATTAATTATCTAGACAAATTACCTAAAGAAGACGTCTTATCAAAGCCTGATATCAATTGGCTGCCTCTCAACGGTCATTGAGTAGACATAAAATAGTGGAATTTGTTATCGAAGTAGATTATCCCATTGTAAATAGGCATCGTGTTTTTTTATTTTATTTTATTTTTTCAACCGATATATCATCGGTCATACATGTATCACGCATGTATTTGTATATAATAGTAAATAATTGACCCAGTAATCTGAATGATATTCAGAAATTAATTAAGACCGTATAAATTATTGAATAGTCAATTTAGACGTGAAGATAATTCGATTTATTTCATTATCATTTCACCTATATTATACACAAATTTAACGATTTATAAATTTGAGAAATAATTGCACTGGGTTCGATCGTTTGCAACAGCAGTCACGATTCTGCAGAGTAGATTGTTACGGCAACTTTCATCGCAGCCCCTTGATACGTAATCATCAGCTTGCTTGTAGTAATGACTGCAAGAAGCAAAAGAACAAAAAAATATAAGATCAGACTAATTCTGAAGCAGTATTTTGGTCTTCATTTTATGTTTAATCCCCGCGAATTGATCTTACCCGTAGTAAGCAGTTAGAAGTGAGGAATCCTGAGTCATACGAATAACTAAATCATTCAGGGACCTTAGCGAGAGATCCTCAAGCCCGTATTGCTCTTTGAAAGAGTAGGACTTGTACCAAACCGGATTCTTTTCTGGAGTCTCATTGGCTAGCGTTAAATTGTAGATCCAAGTATCTACGTCTTCAACTTCCTATGATTAGATAAAAAATAGAATTTTAATACGCTCCGTTATCTAAAATTGGCAAAAATACTTACATATGTGTTAGCGTCGACGGTGTACACTTTGTAATTTGGATTGACACTATCGTAGGTATTTATACCACCACCATTCCAAGCCAATCTGATAGCATTTGTCGAGTTTTCTAGATCGTAGATTACACGAATCTCGTCATTGTGGGTATGTCCGTTAAATTCGGCAGTGATAATGTGCGCAAATCTGGCTACAATCTTGCGATATTCTCGGCCCCAAGTATACTGGCAGGAACCAGCTCCTGCAGGCATATGCGCGAGGATGTGAACGTATTCTCCGTCCCTCTCAGCTTGCAGAAGAGTTTCAGCTAGCCATTTCAGCTGACCACTAGGATCTTGCGGCTGGTACATAAGCCACCTGGAAATTGATAGTATTTTTTTTAGTAATTATTATTGCTTGCCTCTTGCTTTTGCTGTGGTTTATCTATTCTTCAATACTGTAACTGACCAGTTATAGGTGTAGCAGACGTTATTGTTTATTGCTACGATTCTGAATCCTGTCTTTGGCGAAACTGTGTAGAAACCACCTTGCAGAATTGTTGAACGAGTAGATTCAGGCAACCATCCGTAACCAATCCAAATATCAGCTAGGTACTCGTAGAGCCAAGTGGTATATACTTCTTCGTCTTTAACATCTTGAGGAGCGAAGCTGGGGAAGAGCCAAAATTTATTATGAGTATTGCAAGTTAAAGAGAGAAGAGAATGAAGACTTTTATTAAATCTTACACATTTGTCGGATTTGACTCGTGATTTCCAAGGATTGAATAAACTGGCACGCTGCCAAACGTTTCATATAATTTTTCGAAGGTTTTTCTTATGCTCTCCGTAATAAGAGGTCGATTAGTTTCCCAAACGCCGTGATCTATGATATCTCCGGTAAAGTAAATTTGCGTCAGCTCCTGAAATTAGTCACATCAATATTTGAGTATTGTGTTCAAAAATCCAACTTATTGAATAATGTTTTAAACGCCTTACTTGTTCTTCACTTGCAATCTGGTCTAAAGCATTTTCAATAGCGTGCCAAGGAGCATCGCAAGAATTATAATCTCCCCAATAGCCAGCAACTTTTCCACTGGTGTTTGTTTCGTTCTGTCCTTTACGGCAACATGTTGGTTCAGGGCAATTTGGATTACCGTACGGTTCATACGCCGGGTCGTAGTGAAGATCAGTTATTTGTACGATCTTTAAAGTCTCGTCGGTCTCATCAGAGGATATATACTTTGCAGTTCCATCGTCAACTTCAACCGTCCATTCAAACTCCTCGTCAGTTAAGCTGCAAGATTGTGCTTGGAGTACTAGACCACAGACAGACTCTGCAGCAAGAGTTGACTTCTCTCTAAGAATGTAAAAGACAATAGGCTGAAATTGATCAAAGATTATTAGAGTTTTTTCGACTAACTTGAAAAATTTAACATAATTTAAACCAACGCCAAGATCTCACCGCATTTAGTTCTACAACTCCTCTGCAGACTTCTTCGCCGTACAAATTCACGCTGACGCATAGATGGAATATAACATTAGCAATGCTTTCCTCTGCCATACCTTGCGCATGGCAGTTCATAATAACACGAACCAAAGAGTTGCAGAAGGTACAAATAACTGGTGCTTTTGTACCGACATTACTATCTGAACTGATAGCCCTTAAGGTGCTGGAAAGACCGGAGTTAATGGAGCGTCTTTCAATAGAGTTTGTTTTTATGCTAGACCCCAGCCAGACCTCAATTTCATGTCTAATAGCTGCTTCCAAGCTCTCTAATAGATAGGATAGAAAAACAAATAGATATTTGAAAACGAAGCTTCGACAGATAAGGAAAATAAAGTAACTTAGTTCGTTGAGTATTTATAAATCACAAAAAAATAGAATAAAATGAAGTATTATTCACCTTGTGTAAGGGAAATGGTATCTGATACCACACTCTGCACCAAGAGGGTTGCTGCAACGGCGATATAGACCCCGGAGAGCTTCATGGTATCAGAGGAACGAATGCTTCGTGAATAGAATTCGCGTTATTATATTAAGCAACGATTGATCGAGTGATAACACTGATTGCTATAATTATGGACATGTATGTATATTTGTAAAGCTCCTTTAATCTTGATCTCCAATACTCCACGTTCGAATAGCATGGTTTGATTATTCTTAATTGATAATGGGCACCTGGTTGCAAAATAGCGTGATAGAGATTATTTATCATCGTAAAAAATCTGTTTTCATTATTATAAATCTTATCTGAATATTATTGATCGTATCTTGCTCCAGTGTACTGTACTTTTGACGTAAAGATACGTAAATGTCTATACGATTCTTTTGGATATGGGGGGACGCTATAAAGAAGTCATAAGTCCTTCTAGTGAGGAAGTCAAATGATAGTTTATCTGTCTTTAAATCATTAAAGAATATAAGAGTATGAAGATAGACTATCATTCAACCCAGACACACCTTCATCACGACTTTGTCACTAAACTTGCATCAGTTTAAAAGTATAGTCAAGTTTTTGTACAAAGCTACTGATAATAAACTGTCTTAGGATAAACAAGAAACGTTTGCTGTAGTCCACCGAAGGTATTTTATTTTTTTTATTTTTTTTTTATTCAAGATTGAAAATTTGTATACATAATTAATTGGTAAACCAACAATGAAATTATTTATGTATGTATAATATTATTTATATACAGTGTGTCTTTAATAGACTTCAGCCATATCGCTATCTTCTATTACAAGATCGTCGAGCATTTCTTCTAGTGTTATTTGCGGAATGCTTGGATCAATTTCGTCCGTATCGACGGGAATCTGTTTACTGGTATCTCTGAATATGTTTATATTCTGCCTCATTTCTGGATCCTCTTCTAATTCGTCCAAGAACTCGTTGTACTCACTGTAAAGATAATATCAATACATCAAGATAAGTTTAAAAGTCTGATTAATGGTCAAGAAATCGACCATCAGAAGTACAAACGACTTTCGAAGCCCTTACTTATTCTCTGTACTCATGCTGACCACCTCCTCTGCCAAATGCTTCAATTTCCATACTCTGGCTCGGCGACGAGCTGATCTATCAGTGCCGTAAAATTTCTTGACTAAAATAACATCAGGGATCAGCTCCCGATTCAGTTTCTCAAAGTGTATATCATTTATGTTGCTATCACCAACTGCGTAACTGAAAACATTTCAATAAGAGATGGATAAATGGTGTTTTTCGATAAAAATAATTATGTCTCTTGTTTCCGATAAATACGGTAAAAACATACCCCAGCGCTGAATCACCCGGCTTAAGGACATGTCCTAAATGCGTACGAGCATGAATAGTATTATCGTTTATCCCGAGCTCCGAAGATTTGACTATCCAGACATCCGAAACAATGTGCTAAATGTTGAAAAAAATGACGATTATTGATATTGACAATTACAAATAATAATACTCGGCTTTAATACGTCAAGTGAAAAATTTAATTCACCTTACTAGACACCGCTCCTTGACCAGGAAACGTTTTTTTCTCTTTATCTTTTATGGGTTCTATATCCATGATCACATACTCGGTCAATTGCTTAGGATTACAGATACTATTGAATGGATACCGCCAGTAGTTGGTAGAGTTGACTTCTGCAACTGTTGAGAGAAAAAATCATTGATTAAACTAAATTCATGAAATTATAACTGAAAGCCAAAAATCGAAATACATACTTTGTCCTGATGTTACATCGATCAGATGAAGAGAGTTTGTAGTTCTATATACTAGACATATAGAACTGATCCCTCCCAAATGATGGGTCAATTTTTTAGGCAGACAGACTAAACTGTCTTTGGAAATGGGCACAATTTCAACGCTGTAACAGAGAAAGAGTATTTAATATTATCGAGAAAAAAAATATATGTAAAGTGGAAATGAACAACAGTTATACCTGTAAGTAAATTTGTAGTTATAAATGTTACTGTGAATATCGTGAGATATTAATTTTTTAGAGTGTTGATATCTACAGGGTAAAACTGCCCCAAGAAAATCGACCATTTTTCTAGCAGCACTTTCATTAGCATAAAAGAAATCCAGACCATCTGAAACAAGAAATAAGAATTTAACAAGAAGAGAGAGATTTATTTAGGAAGAATAAACGTGTTTCTTAGTCTCATAATCGCACCGTGAATTGGCTTGATACCCAAAGTTTGATCGTGAGCTTTATGCTTCAGTATGAGCTGTTCTAGGTAGAAAAATGTCTTCTTGTTTATGGCTTTCTGACGAACTTGAACCTTTAATGAAAATCTCAGTTATTTATGAGGAAGTAAATTAACTTCCACTTTCTAATTGATCAAGAAAAAATGAACCCACAGATGCGCGCCAGTAGTCTTGTGCTTCGCTGCGATGGCAATCGTCACACATCTGATGATTTACCACATATTCAACGACAAATACTTGTTGAAGTACCGTTCCGCCCATCACCTCTGCATGTACAGTGAGTTTGACCTAATTTTAAGATAAATATGAATAGAAAATTAATAAAATTAGTTGAAAAAGAGCCAAAGGCTGATTTTAATCAGGAATAGAAGAGTCTTGTTTATACCTTGAGCCTCTTGGAATGAGGTTCTGTCCAAATGAATCCTGCGTCTATTAATTTCACACGACTTAATCCTTTCAATTTTTTTAAACACAGCGAAAGCAGCTCACGAGATTCTAACGGTGCGTGTATCCACTCTAAGGGAGGCTGCAAGTATCTGTTGAGAAAGTTTTCGTTTATCGAAACTAGATTTATCACATGGTTATTAGTTTTAATAGTTTTATTTAGCAAACTAAAAATTGTTTAACGAAAAAAAAACAGACAATGAGGTAAATGAGTTTCGGCTTTTAGGTGATATTGATTTCGATAGTTAAATCATTTACCTCTCGCATCCTTTGCAAAAATGCAAAGTAGCCTGCTTGGGTATTCCTTCGGTGATGTCGACCCGTGTTCGCAAACATGCGACACACATGTTGGCTGGATTTGGTTGAATCGGAACTCCGCATTCGCAGCATAAACTGGTAATAATATAAACTAGTGTGAAGTTTGACTTTGATATGTAGAAATCAGGCGTCTTTATATTGAAATAGAGACGTAAGTGATGTTGAAAAATAAATAGATTAAGAAATTTTATTGGTTACAATAATATTTCGTTACGTACATTTGAACGACATTTTCTTTTACAACGTTCACTTCGTCCATGTATTCCATTGTGTTTATTGAAATTAATTGACACTTATTATTACTTTCTCAATGATTATTTATTATTAAACAATTCTGCTGGAAGAAAATGATATAAATAATGGGCGAGAAAGGTTAAACACACGTGCTCAGACGTAAGATGAGATATGTCTAATTTATAGTACGAAGAGATGCCGCATCGGCGCGCAGTAGACGGTCAGACAGCTACGTCATAGACTATAATGTAGCGAGAGTGTTAACGTGTGATTTTGTTAAATCTTGATTTTTAGTCTACGAATGCCGCGCAAGAACGTGAGCGAGGCGTCCGTCCGAAGGCGTCCGTTCGTTCGTTCGTTAAACTAGAAAATGAATAAACGTTAAATATCCGGGGTTATAAAACAATAGTGTCAGTGTTAAAAGGGTGAATAAATATAGCAGCGTTATACAGAGACGAAATTCGACACGGGATAAAGTGGCGGTTATAAATGGGATGAAAATTCTGTAACTAGTAGTGAATAATAGTGTTGATACACCTATGCGTAAAAGTAAATAGTCGAGAGTGATTAGTACCGCGATTAGTGTGTCGTAATGATTACTGCACAGTTCGTATGTATTCGGTGTGTATAGTTCTGGCAGTAGTTGTCTGATACTAGTTAAAAACTCGGTTAGGAACCAACACCGATGTATAATCTGCGAACCGCGAATCCGATGTCTAGTAAGTTTATCGTGACGTCCGATGCACACGGTAGTTTTTACTCGAGTAATATTATCTATCGTCTTTGGGTCTCGAGGTTTTCACCTCGAATTACCTACGTGAATAAAATAAATACTCTTTCCTATTGTTGAGAATAAATTTTATTTTACTACTATAAATAAAGATCAACTGCTTAAAAGTACGATCTATACTACCATGAATAAACGGCGTTGTATACGGTAAATAATATGTGATTTTTTTTTTCTTTCTAAGTGTTATTTGATTAGTGCGCGTCGGTGTTTTTACCCTCCCCGCATTACCCCCTGTAAGTAAGTAACAATCAACGCGGTTGTAAAAACTCCACACCTCTGCGGAGGGGCTTTCGGGTGTTTCGTTCCTCCGTAGGAACAATCACGTTTGTGATTATTCATATTGGCTTGTGGGAATTACGAGAGCGAAGGAGTTAATAACCGACTCATGGATTGACGTGAGTTTAAAACATTCGGTTATCGAATGAGAGGTGTAGGAGAGAGATGTGTCTAGTCGTCAGATGCGAGTCGAGAGGCCGTCTAGCGTAGTACTCGACAATCGCGATCAAAAGCGGCAGCAGCAGCAGCAGCAGTAGCGGCAGCAGCAGTAGCAGCAGCAGGATATAAAAATGGCGTCCGATAACGAAGCCTCCTGCGTTAGTGACCCAAATTTCGCGGTAATTTGTTCTTTCTTAGAGTGTTTTGGTAAATCATGCGGCATCGATTATCCGGATATAGCATTGCTTCAAGAAATGGTTGAGAACGTCCAGGAAGGTGAGTCCTATTTACATAACAATAAACAATATACTGTATATATCAATCGGGAGGGAAGATTGCGATTTGACAAAAGTCGCGTAAAGGGTTTTTATTTGCTTTGGGTCTTTACGATTCTATGCCGCGTCTATGCGTGCGCATTTAACTATACATTACCACTTAGCTTATTATCAACAATATATACCCCCATTTAGACGATTTTGAAAACAATCTTTTTTTTCTCTTCTTTTCTTTTTTATTTTTATTTTTTTTTATTTTTACTTTCTTTCTCTCGTATCCCAACCATAACATTTGATCATATTTTTTTTTTACACCACCACATACACCAAATTCACCGATTGTGTTAACCGCGAAAATTTGCCGCCTGTATTGACAGATGGATTTTATTTGTTTCTTGTTTATTATTTTATATCATGTGCTGCCATCTCCGATTTTTACGTCTTTACACGTGACTAATATCAGAACTAATATAATAGATTAAAAAAAAACAAACATTTAAGCTTTTATTATCTATTCACTATCATTATTCATTTATTTAATTTAGAATATATCTAGGTGAATATATTTTTTATTTATTCAAAATCTAGTTATTTTATTTTTCAATCAAAACAATTGAAGGATATTAATTATTAGCATTGAATCTAAACACTTGACTTACAATTTATGAAATATTTTAGTACCGCAACAGCTAATAGATTTGCACGTCAAACTGTTGAGAAAAACACGAAAGACTGTATCAGCTGAAAAATGGGAACGAGCACTGGTCAAATTTTGTCACACATATTCAAACCAGGATGGATGGGAGCTGGAACGATTTGGCTACAAGAAAGCCAGGATTGCAGTGAAACTACGTCTTTTAAAGGTACATTTCACTGCATACTTTTTTCATTTTCTTTACCTTTCTCTCATCGTCCGTTATTTGTAGAACATAATATTTGTAATAAACAAACAAAACACAACCACAGGTTCTTCTAGAGGCGCAATTCGACTTGAATCAAAGATTCAAAAACGAAGTAAACAAATTAGCTGCTAATGAATTACGAGTCGAACCACTCGGACGAGACAAATCTGGTTTAGCTTACTGGTGTCAGTTGGATGAAGAATGTAACATAAGAGTTTACAGAGAAGACTTGGACGAAGAGAGCTGGCAACTTGTTGCAAAGTGAGTTTGAATCAGATGTATTTTTTAAAATTCTGTGTTTTATTTCCATTTGTGTTTATTTTCATCATGAAAAAAAAAAAAAAATAACAAGAAAAACTGGGTAAACTTTCATTATAGGTATTAAAACTTGTGTTTCTTTTCCCAGGGATCGAGACGGGGTAGTTAGTCTTATAAGCACTTTGTCCAATGGAGAGGCAGGCGATATACCAGTAAACGAGGACAGTAACAGTTTAGAGATATCAGAAAAACCGATAATAGATACGGGTCAGGTGACCAGTTCTCCAAGTCTTGAGGAAGAGAACAGAGATGATATTGCCAGCAGGGTAGACGCAAACCGTGTTGAGGGACAAGCCGTAGAAGACGGAGAAAGTCCCGATGAGGATTTAGAGGATGAAGAAGAAGAGGATGAGGATGAAGAAGAGGGCGACGAAGATGAGCAAGGCGAAGAAGAAGAGGAGGAAGAAGGGGAGGTTGATGAGGAGGAAGATGGTGATGAAGAGGTCGAAGAAGACGATGTAACTAATGAAGAAAGTTCACAGGAAAATACAGAAGATGATGACTCGCAAGAGGCTAACATACCGCGGTCAGAAACGGCGACAAAAAAGTTTGTTCAGTTGGAAAATCTTTCTAAACAGCCTCAGGATCGCGGGGTGGTCTTGCCAGCGTTTGAATCTAAGAAACTTAGGCCTCAAGAGGCAGCAGAGATCCCTATTTCTGTCAATAATAGAGCAAAAGTATTTTTAGGCGGAGAAACTGCCGATCGGGAATTGAAAAGTTTTGGTATAAAGCACATCGAAACAGCTGTAATAAAGACGTCGCCTATCAAAGTCGTGAACATTGCAGAATTGACTAAACCGCCAATCGAAGATAGGAAATTGGACGTAAAAGTTCCGATCGGAATAACACTTACGCCTGTAACACCTAAGCAAATACCTCGCGAAGATATTAATAACGAGGTTAATAAATCACGGGATAATTTACCCTCAAAAAGCAACATATTTTTTTCTTCTTCGAACGACTCGAAATTAACGCAAAATAAAATATCGTTGAAACCAATCGACAAGTTGGCTGCAAATCTGGTTAAATTACATTCAGAAAAATTGGATAAACCAAGCGGAATAAAATCGCTTGAAAAAATAGCCGAAAATTTAGCCAGGTCTAGCGGTATTCATGGGATAGTTACCAGTCCTGAAGAAGATCGTCAAATACCAGACTTTTACGCTAGAAATCAACCCGATAAGTCTGTACCGTCAAGGAGCCAGAGAGGAATGGATTTATCTACTTCTCCGAGAGGCTGGGAGAGTTTGGGTGATCGAAACAGACCCGTTGATTTTTCTGGTATCGATCTCTCCAGTCGAAAGCTTAATAACAAAACCACAGAACTCCCTTTACCAGGCTACAGAGCTCATGATTTTCAACACAAAGAAATAGACTTGAGCACACGAAAGCCAGGGAGGCCTGACTTATCGAATATACCTTATGATGCCAGAACTACATCTCGAAGTCATGCCGTTGTGGCAGATTTAAGCAAAAGGCAGACTCTGACGCCACTTTCGTTTGCTAGCTACGATCTACCCCCAACTTATCGCAACTCGGTAGAACACCGGCTGCCTAATTATAGCATATTGGGAGATCCGAGTAAAATAAGTGCTGCTCGTCTTGGAGGAGTTGGAGGTAAAAGACCATTGGAAGAAGACGACGTACCGCACGAAATAACTAAAAGAATTCACGCTGACGTTATACCGATAAGAGGAACCATAGACAAACGGCAAATATTGGGAAGCAATTGGAGGGAGGAAGTTGGCGAGGCTATCACAGAGCCGATTATGATGGTTCATGGGGAGGGATCAGGCAGCGATTGCGACGCGGTTAATCCCGGTATTGGAGAAGCAATTGACGAACCTGTTGTTTATTTCTATGGTGAAGGTTTCGGCTGCGAATCTGAAACCGGTAATCCGCCGGATGATACATCGACGGAAAACGAAGACAGCAAAGAATCAAAAAACGATACAAATCCGAGTATATCAAGTTCGTTAGACAGCAGCTCCACAGCCGACGATAACTCCGGATTAAAACCATCTGAGATTTATTCACAGCCGGGTACAAGCAGGGCTGAAAATTCTCAGGCTTTAGAAACTATTTTGGAATCCCCAGAGTCAGATAAAGCCAAGTTTAAACCGACGCTCGGAGTTCAGATATTCACAAAGTCTACTGGTAGTCCAGTTAAAAGACTGTCTAGATGGGATGTACGGAGGCCGATAGAAAAGATTGGTACGGAAATTGACACCGTTGTTTCACCTACCGGAGGAGAGGCCGCAACCAGGCACGAAGAATGCAAGAATTCTGAGCTCCCAACGATCAAAGAAAGCACAACTGAATACCATGACGAGGCAGAACCTCTTACAACAACCTCGAGTCTTGATGATCATGCCGCTAACAATCAAACTGAAAACTGTGATAATATTAATCAATCTAACGCTTCTGACGCATTTGGTGAAGGAGAGCAAACATCAACATTCGAGGAGACATGCAGGCATGACTCGTCTACTTCTGTTGGTGCAGGACTTATCAAAGCTATAATACCTGGCTTGCTGGCTGTTCCAGGCGCCGAAAATGCGGCTGAGAAAGGGAGCAATAATGATAACTCAGCGGGAGAAAATTCTGTGGCTGAATCTTCCAACAATAAAGATCTTGCCTGTGAAGAAGAAACCCCAGAAACTTCAGACGAGTCTTTACCGAGATTCTTTTTCGGTCCTAATTGTGTGTCTTACAATTTAAAGAACGAAGACAAGAAGGATGAGCCAGCCCCACCGCTCCCTGATACTGACGCTAATTATGAGACAAAAAAATCAACAGTTACGAAAGAAACGGAAAATGAAAGCATCGCGAAATTGGCTGATGATCTTGCCAAAACTGTCAGCATTGAGAAATTGACAGATTCTTCACATGCAAATGAATTATCTATCGAATCTACAGCCAAGAGTCAGAGTTTAGATAAAGTAGCCGATTCTGTACCTGAAATTTTAAGTACTGACAAAATAACGGATCTTTTATCTGAGGGGGAAGAACATCTTGACACGCAAATTGACTCTGGAGATAAAATCGTTAAAGAAGCTGTTAAAAAATCTACAGATTTTTTACCGGTTAATGAAAGGTTTGAAAAGCTTGTTGTTTCTGAAGCGGAAACTACCAGTGCAGAAAAGACTCCGGATTCTTTATCAGAGGATGAAAGTATTGGGAAATCAATCGATGCCGAAGATGAAACAGTGCAGAGTAGCGACACAACTGATTTTATACCTGTGAGCGAGAGTTTTGAAAAATTGGTCGTCTCTGAAGCTAGAACTGTATCCAAGAATGAAATTCTTGGAGAATCAACTAACCCTGAACCTGAAATTGACCACCTCGAAGAATCAGCTGACTGCAAAGTCACGGATAAGAAAGACGAAGGTACAACCAATCCTATACCTGAGTCTGAGAGCATAGAAAAGATCACTGATTCTATAACTGAAGAAGGATTAACTGATTGTACAGTTAAAGCCGAAAGTGGAAACGATGAGGTTGACTTGATACCAGATACTCAAAATATTGAACAATCAAGTGATTCTGACAAAGTTAAAGAGTCGATTATTGAGATGTCTGTAGTTGAAGGTGCGGAAAAGCTTTTACCGGAATGTGAAAGCGTGGAAAAGTCGACAGCTTCAACGTCTGATTCTCTGGATGCTGAGAACATCGAGGAGTCAAACGATGCCCAAACTGTGAATAAGAATGTTGACGATTCAACGGATTCTTTACCTGTTGATCAAAGTATTAAAACGGTAGCTGATTCTTCGGAAAAAGTTACCAACATTGAAGAGTCGAGTGTTCAACCGGAAGCAGATGCTTTTGATGACCAAGAATTGGAACAGTTGGATACTAAGGCTGAGGATTTTGGCAGCGAAGCTAAGACACCGAAAGACATCTCCGAGCCGCAATTAACTTCAGATACGGAAGCGAAGGAAGTTGGAGAATCAGAGGTGGAAAAGTCTTTAGGCCAAAGAAACGACATACAATTATCTGAAGAGCTTCCAGACTCTCAAACTATCAGTGAACTTGGTACTTCTTTCAATGAAGACGAACTGCTAAAGTCCAGTTCTGACTCTGAGCAAGACCAGAACGTTCAGGGGGAAAATAGTAACGTCATAGGAGAGCCACCGTGGATTTCCCAGTCTGAGACAACTGAAAAAGTTGATAAAACTGAAGAGACTGTTTGTAAAGATGTTGTAAGTGAAATGGAAGCGGACGACCAAACAATCGAATCTAAAACTGAAGTCTCTGAAGAATCAGAATCAAAATTAGAGCTACAATCGACAAATGAAGAAACTTCTTTGAGTCGAGATAACAATCCTCTGCTAAAACACATATCATACTCAGAGAAAGAATCAGAAATTGTTTCCACAACAGCTGATGAACTCAACAAGGCAGAAGATTCGCTGTTAGAAACTAACAAAGACGACGATCAATCTCCAGATATAAAATATGAAGAATCAAAAGAACTTAGTAAATCTCCAAAAGACACTGCAGATGATGAAAAGCCAGATTTAGAAGCAGAGCAAGACATGACTAGTATAAATTCTCCACTTGGTGATAAGGCCGTTGATATTCCACAGACTGAGCTGCTAAACAATGCTGAGGAGACTAGCCAATCTGGTATTGTAGTCGAGAAATCTTCTACAGTTGAAGAACCTGAAGATCAATTGCCGAGAAAAGAGGAATTCCATTTTAATCAAATTACTCCAACAGCTATCATTGATTCTAATATATCGAAATCACCGGAAAGGATTACGGTCGATAGCAAAAATGAAGCAAATGCTTCAGCTCTGGCCGATATCGCGGATGATTATTGCGATCCTGCATCAGAAAATCCGAGCTCCTCCGCAGATCAAGATTCTAACGAAGCAATGGTGATCGATGATAGGACATATGACTCTAACGAATCATATAAAGAATTAGGAGACGACGAAGAGTCCATTTTAAGTGACAGTAAAATGGAAGAGGAGAAAAAACTGACTGAACCTATCAATAAAAAGATTGATAATGAAATTTCTGAGAAGAAAATCGAAGAGTCTCAATTTAATCTCAAGGATATAGACAGCTCCAAACAGGATACTGCGACAGCTTCACCGGTTCGGATAGAAAATAAAACTGAAACTGAACAGGACGAGGACAAACATCAGTCAGAAGATCAGAATATCACTTCTTCTAACATGCGGACATCAGAAACGGACAGCAAAGTTCAATCAGAATTGATTGAGGAAACAAAATGCGAAGATAAAACCGTTGAAAAGTGTACAGTTGAATCAGAACTTGAAGAAGCAGAAGATACGGTTGAAAACTTAACCCAAGATACGAGTACAGATGATCAAAAATCTCTAGTAGCTAATTACGATAGTAGCGATAGAGAAAGCGACGATGTATTTGAAAATGATCTTGGAGAAAATGTCTCTAATCCAGATGAGTTTAACGATACTGAAAGCAACGAATTGTTGTTAGAAAAAGATAAGGATGATCTAATTGAAAAAATGTATGACTCTAATGACAAAGCAGAAGCAGATGCTGAACTGTTACCAAAATCGAATGAAGATAGCAAAACTGAATTAGAGACTGGAAATGATGAGGCAAAAATAGAAAATGAAGAAATTGCTAAGGAATATTCTTCAGAGACAGTTTCGAATTTGGACGAAATTATAGAAGCAAAAACATCGTTGGTCGATGTAAATTTAGAAAAAGAAGAAACTGATAAATCAGTTGCAAAAGATAATCAAATAAATGATGAGAAATTAACGGAGTCAAAGACTGATGGAAAAATCGAAGATGATAGTGGAACAAAGAAGCTATCTGAACCGATAATCACTAATGCGGATGAGACTAAAGAGAGCTGGCCACCTCCAGAAGTATTGAACATAGAATGTGGTGCTGAAAGAGAATCAAAATCGGTAATTGAGTCTGATAAAGAAGAAATAGGAATTAAATCTGCAGAATTAGAGGAGAATAAGAGCATGGAAGAAGCAGTTCCGCATTCGATAAAAGAAGTTTCATCTGGCGATGAGAATATCCGAAAAGCAGTGTCTGGTGCTATTGAAATGAAAAGAAATGATGAGGAAAAGACAGGAGAGCTGGAGCCCAGTGAAAGTATTACTAACAGTACGATATCAAATTTAGACGAAGCACGAGACGTTGCGATTGGTAAAAGTTTAGAGAATCGGTTCTTGGAGGAGGAGAAAAGTATTGATACAAAGAAACTTGATGCCGTTAACGACGAGCTACCCTTGGCAGTGACTGCAAAACATTCTTTAGAACCGGACAGGAATGATTCCAATGAAAGTGATGAGGCAGAAGATGAGCTTTTTGCAGAAGAACCTGCCGTCGTTCATCATTCAAAAAGGTTCAAAGAAGATTTAAACGTCCCAATGTTGGCAGACGATGAGCGAGAACTGAAGGTGCTATCGCTGTTTGCGAAAGATTTAAAGAAAAAAGAACCAACAGAATTCACTGCTGGATCAGACTTGATAAACCACAATATAAATTACATTGTTCCAACGAAACTTGAAGGGTCTGAAGATCCCGAGAAATTACGAACATCTCTACTTGATGAAAGTAAAACAACAATCTTGGAGAAAAGCTGTAATAAAAGTCAGGACGATTTAATGTCTAGCGAAAGTTCTCCGCTTAAAACAGCTAAGGAATTATTCCCCAAAGATGAAGTGGAACAAATTGATATAAGTAAAGACAATTCTGATGTAGTTTTGCCTGTTGTCGCGGAAACTCTGGAGGTCAGAAAGACAGTTGATATCGCGAGAGATCAGTCTGATAAAGAAGAGATTAAAAAATTGGAGGAGGCTCCAATCCCGGAAGAT
Source organism: Macrophya alboannulata (assembly GCA_949628255.1). Classification (NCBI taxonomy): domain Eukaryota; kingdom Metazoa; phylum Arthropoda; class Insecta; order Hymenoptera; family Tenthredinidae; genus Macrophya; species Macrophya alboannulata. The sequence goes on along the minus strand of OX451210.1, from coordinate 3,951,949 downwards.
ATTTTGTCTCTGAAATCAAAACCATTGAATTTTGAGTTGTTATCAAAGTCTAAACCTTCTGTAAACGAAGCTATCAACGATTCACAGAAGTTTATTGCTTCATCTGAGAATAGCTTTACCGAAATCACGGATAATCGTATAGAGGATATCAATAGAACCGACGTGAATATCCCGAATAATGAAAAAGTGGAAAAGATGCAGTTACTCGATACTCTGTCGTTGAAAAAAGGCGAAGACGATTCAGAGATTCAAAGCGTTGACCTCAAAGTCGTTACTATAGAATCTGACGATTCAATGGGTGCCGATAATGATGCATTTAGCGATCCTCAAAACGAGACCGACCCTCTAGCTTGCGCCGATGAAGATGCATCAGCTAAAGCTGTGGAATCGAATGCGTCTGCAGCGGCGTTAGGCATCAGGGTTAAACCTGTGTCTGAGCTGGTGTACGAAGGCTGGAAGCTTGACGGAACGGAAACACCGAAAATATCTAGAAAACGTAGAAACAGCAATCACGAATCAAACTCTGAGGATGTTATTGTGAAAGACGAAGACGACGAAAGCGAGGGAACTGGCGGCAAGAGAATGAGACTGCGTGGCAAACGACCTCCTGATATGAACCTGCGCAGAACGGTAGAAGAAAAACGGCAAGAAGCCGCCAGCTCTGATGATGAAACAGTCAAAAAACCCACCGAAATGGTCAAAGAGGATCCCAAAGAAAACGACGACGTTCTTATTATCGACAGCGTCAGTAATGATAAGAAAACTCGCGGCAGACCCAAGGGGAAGAGGAAGGTCAGACGGACGATACGACTTCCTGGAAGAGCGGCGGCAGCTGATCAGCCACAGGGACTTGACTCTTCCTTAGGTACTGATCCATCGACTGGAGTTTTGAGCAGTCCTGTGATCAGCAGCGATACACCGCAAAAGAAGAGGAAGAAAAGTATGTTTAGTATGATAGTTTGACCCATAGAATTAACGAATATCAATTTTAAGGACTTGTATACAACTTTAAATGGGATTTTCAAGACTTCACTTTACACTTTATACACTCAAGGGCAAAATTCAAAATGCTGTAACTCGATGAAAAAAAGTCGAAAAAAATCATTTCAAGAAGCATTTTGAAGGTTGAAATTTCATCATTAATATAGTTTTTTGAAATTTTTTCTACAGTCATTTCTGACGTCGTGGCATAGGTTCGAAAGCAGAGTTGTGAAATGAGGCTTCTGAAATGAGGCTTTCGAAATCCCACTTAAAGGTGCATAATATAACAGAGAATGAAAACGTTCTATTCTTTTTTTTAAAGGAAAAATGGTTCTCGGCTTAGAAATTGGAAGAGACATAGTCGATACAACACAGCCAGGGGCTTTGCTGGATGAAACTCCTGTTAGGCAATCGAGACGAATTGCACAGATAAAAATAAAGGAGGAAGCTGATAGGAGAAGAATGGAAGAAGAGACTTTGTGCGAATTAAAAGAGAAAAAAGATCGTGACGTCGGTGACAAGAGGAAAAGAAAGAAGCCGAAGGTGATTTACAAATAATTCCATTGTTTGAGATAACGTTTTATATCTGTGTTATTACTTCATCATATCTGGGGTCTAATATGTGTAATTATTTAGCCTGAGAGTGAAGAAGAAGTATCCAGTAAGGAGATAGAGAGAGATTCAAAGGCTAAGAAAAAGCGGAAGAAGAAAAAGAGGAAGAAGAAATCTTCGTCTTCAAAATTTGACGAGACTAATCCTTGGAGGAGTTCCTCTGGTTCAAGTACAGAGGAAGATGATGACCAGGATGAAGATGACGATGAAGACGAGGATGCAGAAAGTGAAGGGTCTATATTATTCAAAAGCGATCATGAATTCTCACCGGAAAGTGATCTCGAAAAAGATGAAGAGTCGGAACCTTTGAGGAGAGCTAGAACCGCGCAAAAAGGTAAAAAAAAAAAATATATATATATATATAAAAACAGTTACAGTTTCACGTTTTATATCCATAAAACTGATTACAATAGACTTAATCCTTTTAACATTCAACGAAAACCAGATAATTTTCAATGTTATAGCACAAAGCGACGACGAAGAAGCCGACGATGAATACGCGTGTCAGAAATGTGGGAAAGCTGATCATCCTGAATGGATTTTACTTTGCGATACTTGCGACAAAGGGTGGCATTGTTCATGCCTCAGGCCTGCTCTTATGCTCATACCTGAAGGCGACTGGTTTTGTCCACCATGTCAACACGTAGGTTTTATTGTTATGTTCTCTTTAATCTTAAATTTATGTATACAGAGATCTTCTACAATTGATATTCAATCCACAGAATTTACTGGTGACTAAACTGCAAGACAATTTGAAAAAGTATGATCAGGATACAAAGAAGCACGAAAATGAATTACTGCGAAAAAAGAGGCTCGCGTTCGTCGGCATAAGTCTAGACAATGTTCTTCACAAAAATGACGCTCGTAAATCGTCGCGAGCATCTAGCCAAGACTCTGACAATGGTGAGCTAAACATGTTCATTAATTCATGTATTTTTTTGTTGTTTTGACTTATTTTCGGGTTTAGAAAATTCAAAATATTCTTTTCCCAATTTTGAAATAAATATCATCAATTTTATATTATATTAAAGCGTTATTAATCGTTGCAGACTCTTCGTCTTCAGCATCATCTTCAAGTTCCGGTAGTTCGAGTAGTGAAGATAGTGAGCCGGTTTACCAACTCCGAGAAAGGCGGTGTGCAAATACTTACAAATTCAACGAATACGACGATATGATAAACGCCGCGATTCAAGACGAGGTGGAAGCCGTTAGAGGAGCTGGAAATCAAGGCAGAGGGAAAGACATAGCTACAATAGTTAACGCTGAGAAAGAAGAGGCACAAGTGAGCATGAATCTGATCTAATTTTAATTATCTCTAATTATTTGTCTTATGGTATTAATTCATTGAAATTTTATTATACTCGTCCCACAGGCTGAAGCGTTAATGAAAACTCAACAGGAAATTGAAGATGATGAGGAAGAGGAGAGGAAACTTGAAAAAGAAAGCGACGAAGATTACAAAGCAGAAAAAGACGAGGATGGAGAGGATGAGGACGACGATGAGAAGCCTAAAGTATCTGTGAAAAGAACGTTATCCAGGAAAAAGCACAGGAAATTAAACAGCTTGGACATCAGTAGTGAGGATGATCCTGAAAGCGATGAGGACTTTAAAGGCTCTAGTTCTGATGATGACGATGATCCTGAAGATCAAGCCTCTTCTTCTGATGATAGCTGTTTCGCTAATACCAGAAGACGTGGGCGAAGAGGCGGAGCTCCAGTTAGAAGATCTACGAGAGCTAGAATGACCAGATATGATGAAGACTTTAGTTAGTATTTAAGAAAAATTAGTATAATTATTTTTACAATCTGAAAACAGATTCTCATAGTTTTTTTTTCTTCAATCTTTTATTTCGCGTTGCAGTAAACGATGATAGCGAAGACAGCGATCGACCTAAGAAAAAGAAGTCCAGATCTGTTTGGGACGAGTCGGAAAGCGAAGAGAGCGACAATTCTTGGCGACAAAGAAAAAAGAGGCGAGTATCGGCTTTGATTGTGATTAAAAAAAAAAAAAAAAGTTTGTGTGTAGCACAATACACACGCTAGAAGTGAACCTTCTTTCGAGTCAAACGAAATTATATACATATACCTATGTGAATATCTATAAATATATATATAAATTTTTTTTTCTGTTTCGATGCACTTGAAAATTTTCGGTCCCCTGCCAAAAGAAGTTTCACTTCAAAAAAAGATCAGAAACACGGCTAATCGTTTAGTTTTTGATACCGAATTGGGATGAAATTTGGCTAAATTTGATAATTTTTTTTTTTGTTTTGTTTTTTATCGTAGGAGTAAAACGGTGCCAACACCTAAATCGAGATCTGCAAATAAATCAAAATCGAAAAGACGAAAGAAGAAGAAGCGGGTTATCGAGTCTGATAATCAGAGCGATAATGAAGAAGAGGCGGTACCTAGTATTGAGAGAAATGAGCCTGATGAAAATGCGACAACAGAGCAAATTCCAGATCTAGAACCAGCGGGAGAGGTAGCCGAAAAATATCCCGTTCAGAATGAAGAAGAGGGTGTTGGGGATGAAGCTGTAGAAAAGACGGAGGGAATTGAGGAAAAGAAATTGGGCGAAACTCCCGTCATTGAAACGGTCGAAGATGAGAAATTGGCAAAGAAAAAGAAGGTGAAAACACTTGAGAGTTGCTAGCGGTATTGAACCTAATTCTATATTCTTAATTCTATGTATATTTTTTTCAGGAATCTACACCGAAAAGGAAGAAAACTCCACCTATAAGACGAAAGGTAAATGATCTTGTTTGAAGTGTTTTAGTATTGATGACTTTAAATAATGAAGTTTTAAGAGTGAGTAGGTTTAAAATCATATATAGATAACAAAGTTTTCTTTACCAGATTATATACGGCGGACTTCAAGATTATCCAAAACAAGAAGAGGAAACTTTGGGAAGACGCACACGTGGGAAGAAAATAAACTATCAGGAAGTACTGGCGTCCGATAGTGAAGAGGTAATTTACAAGTTGTATTAATTTGTTAGTATTTAATACTGGTTGTCACGAAATTTGACTTTTTTAAAATAAAATTTTATTGATTTTTGCTCGGTTAAAAAAACGTTTTCATACTCAGTCGCTCTAAATATTCTATCTAGGAGTTGAAAAAGGCTTTGAAAAAAACCGAGGAAAGCGAGGATGAGTTTGTCGTCAATGAAGTAGAGGATTTGAATGAGGAAGCTGAGAAGGATTCTGACTCTGGTACGATTATTAATGAATGATAAATGAAAATTAGCTGTTTTATAATTGTCTATAAATTTTATTCTGTTTTATAGATTCTACATTATCAATACTTAGATATTTTCTTTCAGGAGATATATACTCGCCAAAAAAAGAGGGACTCTCAAAGCCTAAAGGTAAATCGCCGAAGGGTAAAAAACCTCGAAAAAGTAAAAGTCCTGCTACAAAATTGAAGCTTACAGACGAGAGCGAGACTCCAAAACCAAGAAAAAAACCGGGCCCAAAACCTGGGAGTAAAAATAAACCCAGATCACAAAAGATGACTCCGCCATTTGGCAATCCAAGAAGCGGAGGAGAGGAAGGTGACGTTACTGAGGAAGGTTCGCTGGCTGGTCTCGGCTCTGGAGAACTGGCCGAACTGGACGAAGAGCAGCTTGACCAGATGATGATGGAAGACGAAGAGTACGGTAAACGGCAGCTGGAATTGGCCGCGATTGAGATAGCTAAGAAGAAGAAGGAAGAAAGAGAGGCAAAAAAGTTAGAAAAGGCTCGGTTAAAAGCACTTGAAATTTTGGCAGCAGAACGACAAAGAGATCCCAACGCCCCTGAAGGAACTGACGGCGAGGCTCCTAAGAAGAAGAAACGCGGTCGTCGAAGTAAGGCGGAAATACTTGCGGAACAAATGCGGAGAGACGGAGCGCCGAATTTGTCTATAGAATCTACGTCTCCCAACGTAACAACGGCTATTCTATCTCCTAGTGTAAATTTAACGTCAAGTCCTAGCGTAACGTCCCCAAATTTATCCGTTAATTTAAATCCAAATTTATCTTCTTTTTTAAACCCTAACGCCGGCGGTCTTAATCTCGCCCCAAATCTTACCCCCACAATGGTTCCTAAATTGAGTTCAATATCGACAACCGACGCGCAAAAGATTCCCGAAAATCTCGTTCCAGTTTTAGCCGTTGGACCAGAAGCCCACAGTTTTAGTACCGAGGGGATGCTCGTCAAACCAAAACGTCGAGGTCGTGGTAAGGGAAAAAAAACCCTAGCATTAGAGGCGGCAAGGGCTGCGGAAGCTGCGGCTAAAGGAACCGACCACATTTCAGGATTTGGAACAGACTCAAACCCAGAAATGAAGTCAGATGATCCAAACGTTCTACCCACACCAGGCAGCAGTACTTCAGGATCAGCTCCCTCCACTCCGCCGTCAAGCATCATAGGTGTAACACAATCAACACCTTCATCCCAAAGTCAGCCGCCGACTACGGTACAACAGGCCCAAAGTTACCCGCCAATGCCGTCATCACAACAACAATCGTCCGTTATCACTCGGATGCTTCAATCACAGCCAGTATCCGGCGGTCCTCAATCTTTTGCAGCAGCCGCAGCAGCTATGGGCCACAAATACTTTGGCGCACCAAATACAGGGGGAAATATAATGGGTGTTCCTCGGCCTGGTTTTGACCTTCAACCACGTGGCAGAATTCCTTCACCTTACAGACAACCCGGACAGTCTCCAATGCCGCCACATTTCGCGGCTGTTAGATCAGGCACTCCGTCAATGAGGATGCGAGTTCCGGGACCACAGATGTACCACACTCCTCATCACCCTATGGATCCTTCTCCATCTGGAGGTGGACCGATTTCTATTAGCAGTAGCAGGGACCGCAGCTCGCCTCTTGGGCCTGGACCAGGACCTGCTATGATACCGCCAGCGGCAGGAAGTCCGCTTACTAAAGGCGGACCCACACCTCCGCCTCCTCCGCCTTACGCTAGAGGCGTACCTCCGATGGGGAGATTTGCCGATAGTTCTCCAATGGTTGGGCCTAGGCATCAGATACCACCGTTCACCACTGCTTCGGGGACTAATCATAGCTTGCAGCAACCTTCACCACCACCTAATAGAGCTTCAGGTAATTTTTCGCCTTATCATCCACCGCCACCACCTAATTATCATTACGGAGCTTATCCTCCTCCTCCGCCAATGACAACAGCTGATGATGCTGCCGCTTATCAAGGGTCGCCGTATCCTTCTGAACATTTTTCAACACCGTCGGAAAATCCTGCTCCTATACAACCTCAACCACCACCGCAACCCCAGACTCAATCAATTCCTCATCCGCATCCTCATCCACATCCTCATCCACATACAGGAGAACCTGGAGCAGGAAATAAACAATTTGATGAGGAAGGAACTGGGGAATTTGGTGGACTGGTGTCTTACTTTAGCAGCCAGAGAGAAGACGATCTTGAATCGTAGCACGAGTGAGTCCTTGGCCATACATGAAACGTTATTGATTCTAGACTTGAAAAGTGTACGGATAAGTTTAGGCACGGGGAGACGGAAGATTATTATTACTAATTGAGTTTCGTACTGGTTTAATTTCGCTTATTATACATACATACATATATGAGATTTTAGATAGACGTGTCCGGGTATAAAATTTAATCTACTACATATTATACATATAAAAGTAGGAAAATAATATGAAGATTCCTGTATCAGATTTTGTCTATTGTTTTTTATTTTTTTATTTGTTTTCTATTTTTTAAATATATTATAGAGGAAAAGGAGCGTTCAAAGAATTATTCTTTTTTTTTTTGTTTTCCTGTTATTATGTATAATATACTATAACTCCGTACTCTCCCGGGACAAGTGTTATTTATTCGAGACTCATACGTGTTGAAAATTGAAAACTATTTGATGATGTAAGTCTGAGAGCGGGTGGCCAAGGAAAGAAAGACAGGAATACAGACATAAAGAAACACAGAAACAAAGATATTGAACTTTTGAAAAGGTGCTGGTAAGACAAAAAATAAATAAATAAATCTTAACGAATTTATTTGTCGGGGTCTGGGGAGGGGGGACTTGTGGAAAGATTAAAAAAAAAAGAAAACGTTATTGATGATTACGGGAAAGTGCAGATTTTTTTTTTTTTTTTTCTTTTTTATCAACGACGTGATCTAGCAGCTGATTTAATACGAGAAATAGATCTGACGCAGGTTTTTAACTATTTAACTGTTAGCTGAATCAAGAATTTACATATATAGTTATATTTGTACACGCGTCGCGTAGGAGGAGGATATGATATACATATATCTTTTACAAATAAAACAGATTTATTCGAAAGAAAAAGAAATATAAAGAAAGAAAAACTTTATTGTCTCGATGAGAAGTTTATTGACGAAAGAAAAAAAAGAAATATAACCGGCTGATTAGGTCCGTTAATTTATCCGTTATGTATATATGTAAATACGGTGAGTCTTTAGATTATATTATATATGTACTATACAATACATAGTCAGGCAAGAAATATACCATAAAAGTAAATAAGTGCAAAGGGCACAATTGTAATATTTAATGAAACGAAATTTTGAAGCAGATAAAAGATAAAGAAGAAATAAATAAAATATTAAAAGATAAAGATAAAGAAAAATAAAAGTAGAAAATGAAAAAAAAAACATGATAAGATGAAAGAAATGATATCTGATTATAATAAATTAACAAATGGTGTGAAGACTACTACTATAATTATTTATAAAAGAATTAAGAATTTATAATAGGCAGTATATTGTATTTTACAAAAAAACGAAAAAAAAAAAAAAAATTTACTTTATAAACTATAATATGAAGAAAAGAAAAAAATAAATAAATCTAAATAAAAAAAAATATTAACTATAATTAAATAATAGTACATACATGTCATTTAGTGGCAATCTTTGCGCAGCAGCATGAATAAATAAAGGAAAGAAAGAAAAAAAAAGAAGAAAAACGGGGAAAAAAAAATAAAAAAATCATGTATCTGTTTAGTTATCACAAGTACACGCATACCTAATATTATTAGAAATTATATAAATAAATGAAAGATATTACATTATTATAGAGTTAGCTGCTTGGGATAGTTTCATTTAATTATATACACATATATTATATATACCTATATACATACATATATGTATATATAGGTATATATATAACGTTAAACAACCCACAGATCGTTCAAAAGATGTAATCAACTGATTGAACGCTGATAATTTTATTATTTTTACACGCATCAGACGTATGTACCTTCATCGTAGTTTAACGTACAATCTGTTCTTTCTTCTTAATACGATTATCATCAATTCTTCAATTCGTCTCTATAAGCTATTCGGTTTCGGACTACATTTCAAGGACACGATCTCAATATTCGCGCCAACGGCTTTCCTCCCTTCTTTCCTTTCCTCCTTATATCTTTATTTCTTTATTTCATTTCGTTTTGACTCTCTCTCTCTTCAAATAATCACGCAGCCACATTTCGAGAAACGCGTATAGAATTGATCTGTAAGTAGCTCAAGCAGCATCCCGTCAATGGACTTCAATAACTGTAGAAGTTTCATTGCCATCCAAATATTTGGCGTATAACTTGTCGAAATATTCGTTCATTGATCAGATACTCCGGTTTATGAGTCTACTTTTCAAATTTACGCGTTTCTTTTGCATTTAACAATTAGAAAATCTCCTTGAAATGTAAGCCGTAAGGATTAATGGCTACCTAAGACTTGCTAAGATGTTTATGTTTTGGTATGGGTCTAAACCAGACATTATATTACATGTGTAGACTAAATACAAAAATTTTGTAATAAAACTCAATATATTAAAATAAAGTATATAATGTTCTCTTTTTGAACCATTATAATTGATAGATTAAATTTAAGTTTTCAGTAGTTTTTCATTTTAGCTGATCTTTTAGATATTATGATAATTCTTTTTTTCCTAATATTATTATTTTGTTTGAGACAAGAAAGTTTATCAGAATTTCATAGATGATTTCAACGCATTTTTTATCCACGGAACTTCGTGGTAATAATGTTCAGGTACTGAAGTGTATGTATTAAAAATTGTATAAAATCGCTGCGTTTTGAGTAATTAGTCATTTTTCAACAATAATTAACAGATTTAACGACGCAGGAGATTCATATTCTTTGCCGCCCATTGTTTGCGACAAAAGTAATGCTTAGATTCGCCACTAAGATTGCAGAAACGCCACCGCTGTACGCCTTATCGCATGCAACCCGTATACCATGACTGCGATTTCTAGCTTGCGGTTACGTATAATAAGGCGCATCGATGTTTGCCATCGACGTCCTGAATCCTGATATCACGGTAGTTATGAGAAATCCCCATAGTTAGCCCCTCATCTACCCCGATGGGATTAATTATATTTTTAATCATTGGTCGGTCGTTTGTTGGTGAATGATGGACTAATCCAGACGTTTGACGGTAATCCGTTTATTAGAAAACAATTTTTTCAACTTAGCCTAGGGAATTATTTTAGTTAGCCCCCCGATCGTATTACTTTTGATCCATTTTGACGTTAATCGATGTAGAATCGTTTGTTAGTGATTGATGGACCATTTTCACAAAGAAAAATTGAATATTTTTCCAATAAACGCAGAAAAAAAACAAAAAAAAAATGCAATCTGGAAATCTTCTTTTTCCGAGGCTTATCCCTTCATCGGAGGTAGCGTAATTCTTGTTAATTTTTCTTGGATTAAGGACAATGCTTTGTAGTTCAGAGACCCGTAGTTTAGAGAATTTTGTTCCTGGCCTTGTCCCTTTATACCAAGTCCACAGGTAAGTATTCTTCTTGATATTGGGCGCCCTCTTTCATAGTGTCAGCGCCAGTCAACGCGGTAACACGGCCTCGTAGCGTCAACAAGTTCACATCCGAGCCCTATAACGAATTTGACAGACATCTCATTAGAAATATTACAAACGCGGAAAAGTTGTCGCTTAGATATTAAGGGGGGCAGCACTCGATTTTTACCGACATAAACTAATTGCCGGATCCAGGCAATTTTCCCCGGATCTGGTAATTAATAAAAAAAAATATTGCCAAGAGATTAGGCCTTTCGAATGAAGAAACTTTGGTTTGAATCATTTTGTTCGGCATACATTATTTTTCGAGTTATTCACGATTGTCAGGTTGAAAAAAAACACCCTGTATATCTATAAAGTTGGCCCTTGAGTTTAGTATTTTTCAATTTTTTAGATTCCAAACCATTATTGCACTTAATTGATCCACTAATTTCGTTAATTACTGAATTCCAGTTTTTGAGAACGAAGGAAAAACCAAATAGGGATTTTCTATGGCAGAATAGCTGCCAAATTAAAATCTTCCCCGATTTTTTATTTTCAAAAATTTTGTTGAAATTGACATCAAGTTCTAACGTAATTTCATGCGATAAACAATAGAGTCAAGAAATATTCATCTATAATTCTAGAATAGCTGATCCCGCCAGAATTTGAACCGACCGGTGGTGACGTCATGCGAACTTTCAACATGGCGGCTCGCGCAGGCACGAACTTGTCCGTGGCGTCGTGTCGACCGGCGTCAGTCGGCGTCAGGCACAGTCAGGCAGCGGGACGGAGTGGTCGGGGTGTCACTTGTGACTCCGTGAGTTAATTATTTTCTGCGTAAGTTAATTATTTTTTCCGTCAAAAGCTCAGAGGACATTAACAATGAGGAAAAGAGAAAGAAAGTTATTTTTCCATGCCGGAACCGACGCCGGGGATAAAAAAATAATTGACAAGCGAATTGAAAGTCACGCTACAACGCCGGTGCGTAATTTTAATCAAAATTTTCTCAAAAAAGTTGGCAGTGAAGAAGTTTTCCAAATCAAATTTTCATATCCAAACCCGTATAAACTTTTCTAACCTAAAATTAAAAAATTTTTCACCAAAAAAAGTCTTGCAACGAAAATCAAAACTTTCTTGAAGAGGTTATGTCCTTGTACCTGAAAACCGTCGCTGACATGTGAAAAAAAGGTAAAAGTAGTTTAATCTTGGTACTGCACGACCGTTGGAAATAAAATTCAAGTCCGAGCATGTAATTTATCCCTGCAAAACCATTTTAAAAAAACATACATTTTCGAGACGAACTTTTTTTCACTTACTGCGCCGTCGAGTGTTTTTGACAGTTTATCTGAATATTGAGCCAGCGTATAATTTTCTCAATTGAATTTATGTTTATCGTCCAGAAAACTGTAGTTGGCGTGTAAAAACAGATGATAGTAGTTTAATCTTAGTATTGCACGACCATTAGAAGTAAAATTCAAGTCTGAGCATGTAATTTAGTTCCGCGCTAAACCCTTTTACAAAAATGTACATTTACGAGACAAAATTTTTTACTCGCAGGTAGATAACAATTGTGTATCTTTTGACAAAATTATTATAAGATTTGTTTGGATTCAATAGTACCGTGGGATTGTTGATCCCCGTAGAATAATTATATACAATGTGCAAAAAGTCCTAACGAGAAAGATATAAGGTAAATACAAGCGAGCGGGTTGCACAGCCGAATGTCGTTTACATTTGGACCAGATTCGAGAATATTTAGACAACCGTTATTCACTTGTATTGACAATTTGACTGAAATTTTAATGCACCGCCAACCTTTATTGATGAAAAAAAGGTTTTTGATTACAGAGACAGACTGCAGCAGGTCATGAATGCAGCTCTCAGGCGATTTGAACAGATCAAATATCGCCGATGAAACGAGAAAAGGTAAGGCGGTAATCGTAACGTTAGTTCTAGCTATTTTCTTTCACTTTTGTTCGGAGAATTTTTAAATCAATAGATTAGATTTCAATCTGTTCATTTATTCATTAAAATGACACAGAATAATTATTCGGTCCATTCATTATTAATATCCATCAACGAGTTTTCTTCATGCGAAAATATCTCTGTTAACAATTACGATAATTACGATTATTTTATATTAATCTTTATGTAAATAGATGAAACGTAGACCAAATATGATAAGGTTACAGGAGCAAAGATCCTAATCATATATGCAGCAATCATGTGAAGGTAAGATCAGATATCTTGGAAAACAATATTTTCATCGAATTATTTCAATTGAAAAGTTAAAAAGTTATCGAAACCGAGAAGTTTTCCCTTAATTTATGTACTTCATTTTCTATGCAAAATCAAATTTATCTGCCATTCAGTTTTCTATATTGCTGTTATGTTTTCAGAATGATCGTATACTGATGGAAGAAGGTAAAACAAGAACTCTATTCGTGTGAGAAACCAGAGAAGGTAAGATTACAGATGTCTTGAATAAACATTTCAAAGAATTGTAAATTAGTGAATCCATAGAGAAACTGTAAACTCTGGAATTTGTAAGTTTATTTTTACAATCGAACTTGAATTTGTCTGTTAGGTGATGAATTTGTCTTCAATCAGACGAGTACGTGGTTAGATGGTGCACCACTATGGGTGTGCAGGAAGTGCGAAGGATCAGAAGGAAAGAAAGCTGCAGTGCAAGGAATGCACAGAATAATGGATCTTTGAACTTCGTATTTTATTTAAGAAATTAGAGAGATACATAGATAAGATTAGATTAGGATCATAAGCATAAACATAGCGTACAGATACATTACACGTACTATCGATCGTGTATTTGTATTTGTATTTTATTTTAGAATTTAGAGAGATACATAGATAGAGATTGAATTGTTAATACTTGTATTTTTCTATAATATCATCAATTGTCGCGGTAATTCGATTGGAATTTTATTTAAATCAAATCTGTCGAGGTCTGGGCCCAAGGGGACCGTCAATCGGACCTTCCGAGGACGGCTCTCGGCAGATATTTTATTGAAGTTATAATTATGAATAATTATGTATGAAGTTAATAGAAATATTATCATCAATATAATTATGAGGAGTTATAATTATCAATAATAATTCAATTCTTACTCGATCTTGAAAACTTAACTTATGAATTGGATATATTTTATATCGTTAAAAGTAGAGATATTTACTTCCTTTGTTACTTTTTATAGAAAATACTTGTATTAGGAGATTTAATTTCAAATCGATTCGTCTCTCTAGTTTTAAAAGATTAGATTAGATTCGATTATTATTATTATTATTATTATTATTATTATTATTATTATTATTATTATTATTATTATTATTATAAGCATAAAAATAGCGTACAGGTACATTACACGTACTATCGATCGTGTATTTGTATTTGTATTTCATTTCAGAATTTAGAGAGATACATAGATAGAGATTGAATTGTTAATACTTGTATTTTTCTATAATATCATTAATTTTCGCGGTAATTCGATTGGAATTTTATGTAAATCAAATCTGTCGAGGTCTGGGCCCAAGGGGACCGTCAATCGGACCTTCCGAGGACGGCTCTCGGCAGATATTTTATTGAAGTTATACTTATGAATAATTATGTATGAAGTTAATAGAAATATTAATATCAATATAATTATGAGAAGTTATAATTATCAATAATAATTCAATTCTTACTCGATCTTGAAAACCTAACTTTTGAATTGGATATATTTTATATCGTTAAAAGTAGAGATATTTACCTCCTTTGTTACTTTTTACAGAAAATACTTGTATTAGGAGATTTAATTTCAAATCGATTCGTCTCTCTAGTTTTAAAAGATTAGATTAAATTATTATTATTATTATTATTATTATTATTATTATTATTATTATAAGCATAAAAATAGCGTACAGGTACATTACACGTACTATCGATCGTGTATTTGTATTTGTATTTTATTTCAGAATTTAGAGAGATACATAGATAGAGATTGAATTGTTAATACTTGTATTTTTCTATAATATCATTAATTTTCGCGGTAATTCGATTGGAATTTTATGTAAATCAAATCTGTCGAGGTCTGGGCCCAAGGGGACCGTCAATCGGACCTTCCGAGGACGGCTCTCGGCAGATATTTTATTGAAGTTATAATTATGAATAATTATGTATGAAGGTAATAGAAATATTAATATCAATATAATTATGAGAAGTTATAATTATCAATAATAATTCAATTCTTACTCGATCTTGAAAACTTAACTTTTGAATTGGATATATTTTATATCGTTGAAAGTAGAGATATTTACTTCTTTTGTTACTTTTTATAGAAAATACTTGTAGTAGGAGATTCAATTTCAAATCGATTCGTCTCTCTAGTTTTAAAATATTAGATTAGATTAGATTAGATTATTATTATAAGCATGAACATAGCGTACAGGTACATTACATGTACTGTCGATCGATCACGGATATAAAATCGATTTACGCACACTTTTCTTTATATTTGTCGCATAAGAATTTCTCTTTGGACATCGATCGTGCATTTGTATTTCTATTCGTATTTTGTTTTAGAAATTAATTTGCATATAATGTGGATATTCTAAAAATGCCAAATGTTACATGATTATATTACCATCGCACCTCAAGCTATTTCAAATAAAATAATCACGTATTACAATTGTTGATCTAATGAACATGATTAGTATTCTTTGTTAGATATCCTATTTACTTCAAGTATGTATTAGTCATCTACTATTAATATTTTTAAAAGGTGTTTGGGCAATTTTTTTTCAAGATAATCATTGTTTGCACATAAACGTTGACAATTAGATGCAGCAACAAATTCTCAGATACACCTACGAATAATTACTTGTTTATTTTTCACTCTCCCCCTTCTGTGACTTTTCATTTCAGTTATCAAATCAGCGGTGGGTGAATTTTTTAAATTGGGTTAATATTGTTAGAAAAATCTGGCAATGTAATCAATCGCTCGTCTGCTATACAAAATTTTGAAAAATAACCCGGCAGTCGTGTTTGGTATATACGTTTGCCGTCAGTCAGTCGGTATAATTAAGATTTACAATTCGTTGACGTTCAAAAATTCTAAATTTCGTAAGCGAGAATAAGACAATAGCATAGAGACACATCTATACGAATGCATGCCTGCTTAGATGTACACTCAGAATTTTTCCCGCCAAAAATTTCAGCACACCTCCTCGGGTCAGATGTTCTCCTGATACCAGGAGCAATTTTTCGACTAAAAATTTCAGGAATTTCTTATTTCGTAAGCGAATGAGACATGCATGGAGAGAGAGAGAGAGCGAGAGTCACATCTATACGAATGCATGCTTGCTTAGACATAGACTCAGGGGGTTTTCCCGCCAAAAATTTCAGCACACCTCCTCGGGTCAGATGTTCTCCTGATACCAGGAGCAATTTTTCGACTTAAAATTTTAGAAATTCCTTATTTTGTAAGCGAATGAGACATGCTGAGAGAGAGAGAGAGCGCGAGAGTCACATCTATACGAATGCATGCTTGCTTAGACATAGACTCAGGGGGTTTTCCCGCCAAAAATTTCAGCACACCTCCTCGGGTCAGATGTTCTCCTGATACCAGGAGCAATTTTTCGACTAAAAATCTTAGAAATTTCTTATTTCGTGAGCGAATGAGACATGCTGAGAGAGAGAGAGAGAGCGAGAGTCACATCTATACGAATGCATGCTTGCTTAGACATAGACTCAGGGGGTTTTCCCGCCAAAAATTTCAGCACACCTCCTCGGGTCAGATGTTCTCCTGATACCAGGAGCAATTTTTCGACTTAAAATTTTAGAAATTCCTTATTTTGTAAGCGAATGAGACATGCTGAGAGGGAGAGAGAGAGCGAGAGTCACATCTATACGAATGCATGCTTGCTTAGACATAGACTCAGGGGGTTTTCCCGCCAAAAATTTCAGCACACCTCCTCGGGTCAGATGTTCTCCTGATACCAGGAGCAATTTTTCGACTTAAAATTTTAGAAATTCCTTATTTTGTAAGCGAATGAGACATGCTGAGAGAGAGAGAGAGCGCGAGAGTCACATCTATACGAATGCATGCTTGCTTAGACATAGACTCAGGGGGTTTTCCCGCCAAAAATTTCAGCACACCTCCTCGGGTCAGATGTTCTCCTGATACCAGGAGCAATTTTTCGACTAAAAATCTTAGAAATTTCTTATTTCGTGAGCGAATGAGACATGCATGGAGAGAGAGCGAGAGTCACATCTATACGAATGCATGCTTGCTTAGACATAGACTCAGGGGGTTTTGCCGCCAAAAATTTCAGCACACCTCCTCGGGTCAGATGTTCTCCTAATATCAGGGGCAATTTTTGACTTGAAATTTCAAAAACTCTAAATAACATAAGCATATAGCGACGTGCATGAAGCAACGTTTGCACGCAAGACTCCATGACTGATTGCTATATTAATTTTTTTTTTCAACGAATGGACTCATCAGTTATGCATTTGACTCCTGTAACAAAACGTTGTGAGGAGAGGAAGGTGAAATAAAAGAAGCTATTGGTTATCAGTAAATCTGGGAATTTATTGCTGCAGCATCGATACCTCTAATTAAAATTTATAAACATTTCTTAAAACTAAGTATGTTGTAGCCATCGCAATTGATAGAGTTTCCTCATTCGCTTCTTATCACACAACTCATCATAGCAATATACTACCCAATACAGCTGATTTTACAAAGGCTCAGTTCAATATCCAGTCATTGATTGCAATTGGGACAGAATCCTTGCTGGACAGGGATGACGGAACTCGGATGGAAGTTCAGTCAACTATAACAGAGAGACGAGTGTTATAATATCAAGCGAAGAACTACTTCGTACTTTTACCACAAATATCGGTACGCCTAATTGCATGCAACTACAAGATAAAAATCACAAGTGTGGCATGTGGGTTGCAGTTTACAAGGCGTACCGACATTTGCGGCAGGCGTCTGATTGTGAATAGAAATACTTTGAACACCGAAAAGTTATCGCACACTAGACGATCTACTCATTGACGAAACAAAGATTCTCCGTAATAACGATACTCTAGATTAATCTGTTTTTTTTTTTTTTTTGTTTTTTTTTTTCAATAATTTCCGTAATTACAGATTTCTTCTATCGATCTATAGCTTTTCTTACATAGAACCCCGTCGTTCAAATCTAATTTGCAATGTATATTACAACATAGGATTCACGCTCGGTACATCATTAGAGTGAAAAATGGGCAGAAATCTAGATTTCAAATACGTTTCATGACGGGTAAGCCACAGCACAACCATATACCGGAGATGCGATTTCGAACTAATTTACTGACAGAGTCTTGTAGAGATCCTATACAGATGACTCTTTGCAGTAGTATCCTCCGATGGTCGAATCTTGAACTTCTCAGCCCACGTTCTCAGCTATTGTAGTACTTGGCGCGCAGATTTTCAAAATCCTATTACTATAAGACTTTTAAAAAACTGAAGTATGCATTGATGAAGCGTTAGTCACGCATTCTACAAGTATATCTTTCAAAACTGAGAACGTTTAAAATTAAATAAAGAAGAAAAAAAAACACTATTGTAGTTACTTTTCAATTTAAGTTGTTCTCTGATATTGATAAATTCCTGTAGATGTTCTTACCTATAAATTTTCCGTAATATGTTATTTTAACGCCGTGAAATGGGTGAATAATAAGTATAAATGCAGTTTACATGTACGTATATCTCGTACTTGTTTCAGTATAGTTTTCTTTATTTTGTAGAAAACTGCGTGGACAACTGCAAGTACACCAATATAATCCGCATTGTTGAAATGTTGCCAATGTCATTCATTCGAGGTCCTTGAAAGAGGGAATTTGGATAAATCTTAACTTAAAGTATCAGTTTCAAAATACCCGTACATACCTCACATTATAGTACATAATATAGTGTCTCGTCATTTATTCATTCGGCATACCCCTCCATAATGTTAAACAAAAAAAATAATACATGAATATCCAGCAAGCCGTAGAGTAGTTGAAACGACGAACATTATCTAAACGTTGATGATACAGTTTTATAATAATGTATAAAGAAAAATTTTTACTTCTCCTCACGTTTCGTTTTCATTTTCACTATCGTCTGATTTATTAATCAATAAGAAAAGAAACAATTCGGCGTTTACTCAATTTTTATAAAAATGAGAATAATAAGAATAAGAATGAACATAAAAATTGAAAAAAAAAAAACATCTTGTATTTTCTTCTATACGTATCTATACTTCAGTAAAAAAAGTCGTAAAAAAAATCTTCAGTAACAGATTCAAAAAGTTCAGTAAAAAAAGTCGTAGTAAAAAAAGTTTTTTTTACTGAAGTATTCTATACTTCAGTAAAAAAAATTCTCAACTTTCGCATGAAAATAAAAGGAGGTGAAAACTATTCGCTGTTCTTTTAATGCAGTCTCAATATATTTGAAACGAAAAAAAAATATATGTATACCATTACGGCATGTTTGAACGGACCGTAATTGATTTATTCAGAAAAGTTGTTGTTTCTTTATTTTCATGTCTCTTTCAGTAAAAACATCAATTGTAGGAGTTAGAGTATTGTTTTTATTTTATTTATTCATGTTCATCTTTTTTTTTTGTTTTTTTCAAGACAGAAAGAGAGAGCGGGAGAGAGAGAAAATATAGCGTAGAAACGACCTACTCACAACCATGCCTCTACACATTGATTAACTGTTTATTTGAAATGTAATCTGTTTCACCAGTATTCATCTTCTTTATAGTTAGTTAGTTAGTTAAATATCTAAATTGATGAAAAACTAATTTAGAGAAAAAAAAAAAAAAAAAACAAAGTATGAAAAATAAATAATTAATTAATTAATTAATCGATAAGCCACTGTCTAAGATTAGATGTATAAATTTTGATTTTCAAATCTCGTTTATCCACTTATTAATCAGTCTGCGCCGGAGGTCTGTGCAATTTAATTTACATAATACATATGTATATACATATACATCTAAATCTGCGATCTTATATCAGGTATGTATGTGAATATTACCTATAATGGAAATAGAAAAAAACTTTCACAAGCGACGATGATTTAATTTTAATATAACCGGAATTAATATGCATTATAGTATAATATAATGTAGAATTTATTTATAGGATAATCAATTTTGTATTTCAATTTTTTATCATCTTTGTCTAATTAGATTTATCAACTAATTAGATAATTATCAACAGTATTTTCTTTTTTTGGTTTTTTTTTTTTGTTTCTTTTTTTTTCGAAAACGTTTCACATCGAATATTTTTTGGAACACGTTTTTTTCAATCACATTATTCATTATCAGATAAAACTTGCCTAATGTTATTCCAATTTTCTATATTATTTATCGAATTTATACTATTATCCTCTTTAAATACATTATTTAAAAAGATATTGTTTAAAAATCATTTTACTAATAAATCGATGGTCAAATAATTATTTTAGATATATTCTGTTTCCGCAATTCCGATTATTTATATTTTTTTTTTTTACTAATTTTTATTTATTTTTTTTCCTTTTTTCTTATTTATTTCTATCAAAATTTACGGCGCGCTCTATTATTACGCTATACATTATCTCGGATTCCGTATTCAGCTTATTATTCAAATTTCATTTCATATCATTTCTGTTTCTTTTCCTTTCTGTTTTTTTTTTTTTTTTTTTAATCAATCGAAAAACAAATTTTTTTCATTTTTTATAACAGAAGCGACTCGCTCTAGATTCTCGATAGTGAAATGCGTTCAACAAATTTTTTCAATATTAAGGCAACCAACCATTCACATTCGTACATTATTTTTTCATACTCATTTCGAACGCCACCAATGATCACCTGAAAGAGTTTTTCTTCCTCCTGATCGATCAATGAATTAATATTAATTAACATGATAGTTATGATAGGATAAATGATAATTTATAATTTATATAATTTACAATTTATGTTATGAAATGAATGAATGAATGAATGAATGAATGAATGAATGAATGAATATTAATATAATGAATTATCTAAATAGAGAAAATGATAATGAAAAAATTTCATTTGAAAATTCAATAATTTATTAATACGTTGCATATTATATTTATAATAGAGTTTAGATTTAACTGAAGCTTGCACAAGACCCATCGGGGTTTCGTTCCACCGTGACGGACTACACCATTTGTCTTTTTTTTAATTATTATTATTATTTTTTTTTCTTCATTTCAATAATCGTCTGCAATATTTATCTTCTTTTTCATTCTCTTCTTCTTCTTTTTCTTTCTATTTTATAGGTATAGGTATAATAGTTTTACAACAAACGCTGGATTATTTAACAAGAGAGAAAGAAAAAAAAACGATATTAATTAAATATTTAATTTTCCTAATATTGCCAATTGCGTTTTTTTCTCTTTTTTTTTTTTTTCTTGTGAACACATTCTTGTTCCTTCAATCATATGGAGAAAAGATATATAATAAATAAAAAATAAAAAGACTATTTTATTTATTTTTTTTCTTCACCTTACGTTAATTCTGCATAATAACGCTTCGACCAAATGTATACCTATAACATAATTGTTTAAAATTTTACACGCGTATCCAAAAGAACAGATAATAACTGTTTTGACATATAACTTGATTTAATATATCTAACAATCCTTTCTTCCTGGTCGACGACTAATTTGATATATTCACCATTTCAATCATTGTCAATTACAGTGCTAGGCGGGCTAGATAATTATTCAAATTATTTTCTTTCATTTTCATATATTTTTGTCTGAACATAAAAAGAGAAGAGCTTTTTTTTTGTTTTTCTTCTTTATTTAAATTTAATGGAATGATCTTTGGGTGAGAGGTCTCTGCGAAAATGTTGGTTTTCATGTCTTCGTTTTTATATTCTTCTTAATTAATTATTTACTTATTGATTCATTTATTATTATTATTATTTTTATTTATTTTTTTGTTATTTTCATTTTTTTTTTTTTTTTTTTTTATTCAAAAATATTCTTCTTTCCAACTGTTCTTTTCGTCCCTCTTATAATTATTATTATCATTATTATTTATCAATATCATTATCATTATTATTATTATTATTATTATTATTATTAATTATTATTATCGTTGTTGTTAACATCATTATTATCCGATGACAGGTGGTACTTCATCGAGCGTCCCTTAGCACCGCAAATAAACAACAAGGAAGAGATAGATAATTAAGGTATAATATAATATGTATGTACATACATTTGTGGTGGTAGTAATAATAATATTAATAATATTAATAATAATAATAATAATAATAGTAATAATAACAATAATAACAACAATAATTATAATAATAATAATAATATTGACAATATCATTTTCATAAATATGCTGTCGTGAGGGAAAAGAAAAAAAAAAATTACAACAGTTATTGGTGTCTTATATCGCGCTTATTGTATTATTATAGTACGTATGTATGTATGTATGTGTGGGTTTATATGCGTTTAATTTTCTATACACATACCTATATTGTTCAAAGCCTCGAAATGATATTATTGAAACCCAGAGATGACGAGTCGATGTGGATTATTATGAAAAAAAATATAAAAAAAAAATTACAATTATGACTTACTGTTGAGACTATCATAAATGTGAAATAATGATGATGATGATGATTATTTTGAATTCAATCATATCGATAATATAGTTTAAAATAATAATAATATTTTTAATGATAATAGAAAGGAAATAAAAAAAAATAATAATAATATTAATTATAATACCAAACTCTGTGTCTCATTTGAGTGGTTTTCTTTCTTTTTCTTTCTTTCTTTCAGTTTTTTTTTTTCCTCCTTTATTCTATTTTATTTCATCTTTTATACCACTTATTTTTATGTATACTATATACATAAATACATAATACGCTACACGTGTAACGGACCTATGTGTAGGATCGGTATGAATCATTTTATTACATGAATTCATCCGTCAGTCAGTCGATCAGTCGGTTTCATTTATTTCAACTCAATTCAATTCAATTCAACGTCAAGGCAGATTTACGTCCATTTAGTCAAAAACAGAGGCCTCAATATATTTTTAATAATAATAATAATAATAATAATAATAATAATAATAATAATAATAATAATGATAATAATCATGGAGTTGGTATATTTTATTCAAGACTGTAAGACAGAATGTTAAAATAGCACTGGCGAGTTGTAGCAGTATATATTTATAATCAAGGGTGTCTGTACAGGATTACTTTCGATAAGTTACTGTATACATACTATACATGCGTGAGAAAAAAAAAATATTCTTTTTTTTTTCCATTCTTCAAACATTCAACTATTCGGTATTAAATTTCTTATCTTTATCTTTGTGCAAAGATCGATTATATTAGATATTACATGTACCTAGTTGATTTAGAAAATTTTCTGAATTTGTTCGAGAAAATCAATAAATTAAAATAATATATAAATAAATAAATCAAAAGAACAAGACTTTATGCTTCGAAATTTTACCGGTCTTCTTAACTCCTCAACAGACACCCTCCCCCTACCGCCCCGTTAACAAGCCGCCACTACTACAACCACCACGACCTGGTGCCCCCGTTACATTCTATATGTATGGTATAATGTGATATAATATTTGTATTGGTATATCGATAAGTCGATATACTCTGTCCAATGCTTATCATAGGAAGTTGTATTGTTTCTGTTTTTTTTTTTTTTTTATTTTTCTTCTTCAAATTTTTCATCAGTATGTAGCATATCATTTTATTTGTATAATAATGATAATAATAATAATAAGAATAATAATAATAATAATAATAATATTGGTATTGAACTACCTAGCCTAATATTTACAGTTTTTTTTTTTTTTTTTTATTTGCTCTTGGCACTACGTAGGTTTATTTCCTCTCTCACGCACACTTTTCTCTCTCTCTTTCTCATTTTTCTTTAAATATCTCAGCTATACTCTGGCGCGGCTGGTCAAACACAATCTCTGCAATCAATTTTTAGTTTTCTCGTTTTACAAAGGTATATAAACAAATTTATATACCTTCTTTAATATACAATTATTTGTATACGATTCAATCCTTTTTTTTTATTTTTGCTTTCTCTTTCTTTCTTTTTTTCTTTCTTACTTATTTACTGACTTACTTTTTTTCTTTCTTTCTATCTCACTTTTGCACATTATATTCGAATTCACAGACGACAGATATCGAGAAGATTCGCAAGGTTTGCAATATTGCCAATAAATAATTTACTAAGTTTTTATAATTTAATTTATTTTAATTTAATTTAATTTATTTCAATTAATCATTCTCTTATCGCAATAAAAAAAAAAAAAGAAAAAAAAAACACTTTCAATTACTTCCAATACACGTCATCGTCAGTTTCGAATTTTTCCTGTACATTATACAGTATAAAGATGAAGATAAAGAAAAAGAAAAAAAGTGAAGTAGACAAATGGGGTGCTTCGAGCTCCATATGTAATATAATCACACATCGCACATCATCTCCTCTTTCTTATCACCTTCTTTTTCTACTCAATATAAACTGATATTGTATATATATATATATATACATATCCAATTGTTCATCGAAGATGATTTACTCAAATTAAATATCATCAAATTAAGATTCTAGCATATGCTCAATGCCAGTTTATAATGATGCAGGCCCACGACAGGTATATTTATGTACACGTGCGTCCTTTATATTATTATAATCTTTTTCTTCTTCTTCTTCTTCTTATTTTTCTTCTATTACCTTTTCTGTTTTTTTTTTGTTTTTTTTTTTCCTCATCTTTTTCTTCTTCGGCTACCATAACTTTGGACTTTTTGAGATCTAGATTAATAACTGGCCTCATAAATCAAGCTACTCAGCTCTTCGCCCAAACGTGCAAAGAGAGAGGTGGGGTTCTCGGGTCTGTGTGTGTCTTTTCAACATACCAACAACTCATAATCTTCACTGTTTATTTCATCTTTTTTCTTCCTCTTCTTTTTCTTCCTTTTTTTTTTTTGCTTTATCCCATACTTTCTTTACATTCTTTTAATTAATTATTTATTTATTTATTCATTTACTTATTTATTTATTTATTTATTCATTCATCTTTTTACTCTCCTCTCTTCAGGGATTCGACTCTTATTACCAGTTAATTCGATTAAGATATTTTGCAAATCTAAAAATCGTTAACAATTTTCCCACAAAATGAGGTCTCCTCCGTACAATATTCAATCTAAATATTTTTTTTCTTATTTCATTTATATTCAGAATTAGCGGACTGATCTTATCCCCAGTTTGAACTTACTAGTCACTTCACATAGTCAACAAACACTTGCAGTTATACTCTCTTATACTTATCAAAGTATACAATTTTTATATATATATATATATATATCTTCCAAGATAATTCCCTAATATAAGGAATCTTCAAGTTCGTATTAAGTTCTTTTTATTTATTTATTTATTAATTTTTTTTTTCTTTCTCTACATATTATATATCGCACCACGATTTAGTTAAATTGCAGAGATTAAAGAAAGGGTATATAAACCCGTCTTTTAGGGTCCTTCAAATAACTCGAATCCCTTTTTTCTCACCGTTTTGGTCTTATATCTTATTCATCAGTTTACTTCCAAGGCTTTTGAACGAAGAAGCGACGATGCGGAGCGAAATAATAATAATGATAATAATAATAATAATAATAATAATAATAATAATAATAGTAATAATAAAGGGTGAAGGTGAATCACTTGGCAAATATCACTAAGGATCAAACGTGGTTTTGAGTTTCGTCAGTTTCGCATGGTACAACAGTCAGACTAGACAAATTGCTCAAATTGCTACTAGACTCTGAGTAACTGGAGAGGGTCGGCCTCCTAGGCACTATTACAGACGGCGTCGAACTACCGGATGTTGGAAATTTACGAAATACTTTTAACAGCGAACTACCCGCACTGTGACACCGCACTATTCTGTCCGGGGCGTCTAACAGCGCTGATTGACTTCTGTACGCCGGTGGACTCTCACTGTCAAAGACTGTCCGGTTTGGAGGAGGACGAACACACTTTTGGTAAATCTCGCTCTCCTGTAAGAAAAGAATATAAATGAATAAAAATAATGAATAGAAATTTGATCAATAGAATAGAAAATTATATTAAAAAAAAAAACAATCATCTTTTTCTCGTAATCAATGATAAATTTCTTTATATTCACCTGTTCAGGATCTCGCAGATGGAGTCCGGCGTGGGCTCCGTATGGTCTTTCTTCACCGTCCGGTAATTGAAGCCGTGGAGGAAGATCAAGGGCCAAATCCTGACGCACACTGCTTGCTCTGACCGCCCGGTCCCTCGTCGCAGCTACTACGTCATTTTCAGTATCTGTTGTTGGTCCGCCCTGAAGACTACCACCTAGAGCACCGCGACCTCCTCGACCACCGCTTCCCACCTCCATTCCACCGCTGACCGACAGCATCTAGTTTAATAATGAAAAATTTTTTTCTATGATTAGGATTTTGGTTTAAGAATTATAAATAACGATTTCAATTCGTCGCTTGAATATAATATTGATTAGAATAAATATGTATTATAGAGGAGAGATGAAAGATCATTTTTCGTTTCATAATTTTTTACTGTTTTTTTATAAATGGAAATCAAAAAAATTTTTGCTCCAACATTATTTCTTCGATAAAATTAACTAAAAAAAAAAAAAAAAAAAACCACTTGACAAAAATATTTCGAACAATTTGTGAATAATCGATACGCTTCGAAATTCTTCGATTTTTTTTTTTTTTTTTTTTATTTTTCGTTCCTCGTTCCAGAACATGAAAAAAAAAATAGTTAAATACTAAATGATTATGTAGCATTATTTAGGGTATTTCGTTCCTATTTTTGAAATTTTGTTTCATGTTCTTTATTTTTTTCATCCATATTTCTTTATTCTACGGGGATTTTTTTTCCCTTCGTCAAACAGCTGCAGGGCGTTGTGAAAATAAAACCAGAAAAAGAAAAGGCAAAAAAAAAAGTAATAAGTAGCTGTTGCTTATATTCGCAATCCAAATGAAAGGTACAGAGATGCCTCGTATAAGATATACCAATGTGTGTGTGTGTGTATGCGTGGGCGTACGTTGGTTAATATTTGTCCAAGAGAAATTTAACTAAATGGAAAAAAAAATATAACAAAAATTCTGCCCACGTTTCTGAAAGTGGGAGGTTGTTCTACATTAGTAACAGAATTTTTGTGAATTTTTTCAGAATTTTAAAAAAGGTCCTTTTTTTAAGGATGAAAAAAGTCATAGCTCCGAAAGGGTTGACTGAAAAAATTTAAAAAAAATTTGACAGCTTCTCCAGACATAGAGTAACAACATATGTAATCAAAAATGAAATCAAAAACTTTGAGGTCTGGAGCCGTGTCGTCCTGACGTGGACAGCCCCATATATATAAAAAAAAAAGAAGAAGAAATTGGAATGTAAAATATTTTTTCAAAAATCGATCAGATTTCAAAGTTTACAAAGAGTACACTAAATACGATAATTTTTATTTCCGATCATTTTTTCGAACATATGTATTATACACACGCATTAAGCAATATAAAATATTGCTAATATTGTACGATGATATATACATATGACGTGTATTTTAACGATATATTCGATCAATTTATATATATAATAAAATAAATAGATAAATATAAAAAAAAAATAAAAATAAAATAGTAGAAAAAAAAACAAATATAATCGAATCGAATTAAATCGTATGTTGAAAACCATATGTACATATTAAGTGTAGTAAACGTAACGACGATGAAGAAGGCGAAAACTAATAATAAGAAAATGAAAAAGGGAAGAAAAAAAAAAAAAAAAAAGAATATAAGAATTCCAGGGTTATCAACGGAGGTCTAGTCCGTAACAAGACGGCACGCTGTATGCTGTCTCGAGAAAAGTGTTGTGACTCCGGGCCACGCGTGAGGCAGGCGTGATTAGTTTTTATTTAAACTTGTTATAGTCTCTCCGCCTCGTCTCGTCTCGCCTCGTAACGCCACGCCGTGCCGTGCCACTCGTTGTAGCGTCTGTGTCTCTCGTTATTAACGTCTGGCAACGATAACGCGGATAAGACCGAGCACCGAAGCGATAATATACATCAACACCGCAACAAGAATTTCTATACATAGGTATATACATGATACATAGATAGATAAATACATATACGTATATAATAATATACTATATATATATATATATATATATATATATATATATATATATATATATATATATAATAATATACTATATATATATATATATATATATATATATATATATATATATATATATATATATATATATATATATATATATATATATATATATAATATACTATATATATATATATATATATATATATATATATATATATATATATATATATATATATATATATATATATATACACATCCATCTATAATACATCTATATACCGCGCTACATACCTATATCAACGTTTCCGCTATCTCGTATACTCATACCAGAGGGTCTAGGTGTATACATATGTATACCTAACGCGGGGGATTTAAAAAATAAAAAATAAAAAAAAAAAATATCACTAGATATGTATGTACATGTATATGTATACCTACACGATATAGATATATACTATTTCTTTCTAAGATCATCGTGGATAAAACTTTTTACGTCAATCACATTTAATTATAATTATTACTTATTCGAGTATAAAAACTATCGTTAAGAATATAAAAAGAAAACGAAGCAATACATAGAGATATATGTATATGTATATTATATACATATGGCTATAACGAACGATGTACAATCATCATAATCTTTAAATTGCAACATTGGATTGCTAGAATCCCATACTAAAACGTATATTACACGACGACGACGACGACGACGACGACGACGACGTGCGGGAAAAGGGAAATTAAGTGCAACTGAGAGGAGGGGGAGGGGGTAGTGACTGTACTTATTGATCGGCTAGTAACAGCGTAGAGTTCTCTACCCCCATTCCCCTACGCCCAGTTTGCTGCATCTAGTGCAACGGCAAAGAGAGAGAGAGAGAGAGAGAGAGAGAAAGATCGCTCAGTAATAGCTGAGCGATTCAATAGCTACGAGGACAAAGTGTTAGACGCAAGGGGTTACCCTATACCTACACTCTCCCTCGCCCGGTATACACATGAACATGAACGCGGGAACCGCGGTGGATGACTACCAGCTAGCGTGAATTTTCTACCACCAATACCGGCACGGTTTAGCCTTTCGTTCAATGTACGGTTTTTCTTTTTTTTTTTTTCTTTCTTCTAGTTGCTGCACTATTACGAATATGTAGATATAACCGTCCGTGCATATATGTATAGTTTAACGTACACATGTATATATGGGGAGATTATGAGTTATATCGAGAGTTATAATATATAGATATATATATAGTTACTTTTCATTTATTCTGTATAAATGCAAATGCAATAAAAAAAAATTATATAAATGATGAATAAAAAAAAAAAAATACTAAGAAACCTAGTATTACATATATCGCGAAATGTGTATACATACGTGTACGTATGATAAAATTGCGCGACCTATAACTGACCTGCCAAAGAGTCATAGACATAATACCGCGTGCGTCAAAATATTGTACATAGATATGTATTTATCGAATTTGAATTAGGGATAAGAGAAGACTGAAAAAAATTAGATAAAAAAAAAAAAAAAAAAATACCATGTAACGACGATTAGAATATGCTGGCGGAGATTAATTTCTCTTTTACTATATTACTATGCTTTTGTGTATATATATATTTATTTTTTCCTTCTTCTTTTTCGTACACATTTCAGTGTATAATCTGGCAGACAAAATAAATGATGATGATGCTGATGATGATGATGATATTGATACTATTATTATTATTCATTCAATTTTACTCATCAATGAATGGTACACGATTTTATTAATGTAAGGGGATATAGAATTCGTTCTTTTTTCATCTTTTTTTCTCTTTTTCTAGTCGGCTTGTTTGGATGTTTCGTTATCTCGATTGAATACCATACCTATACAGATCAAAAATAAATAAATAAAAAAGAAATTAATTTTTTTCAGGACTTAAATCTTCACACACAGCGCTGATATAATATAGGATATGTATATCTACATGTTATATTTATATATATATATATATATATATTATATATATATATATATATATATATATATATATATATATATATATATATATATATATATATATATATATATATATATATATATATATATATATATATATATATATATATATATATATATATATATATATATATATATATATATATATATATATATATATATATATATATATATATATATATATATATATATATATATATATACCGTGAGGATCTCTTGAAACTATAAGGCTGAAAAGCATGGGCGCAGAATAATACAAATTTTATGGGGATAGCCAACTCGCCGAAAATCTCCCTAGAGTCACTGCTGGTCTAGCCACCCGAATACCCTAGGGATTTTTTAGTGTGACGAGTTGGCTGTCCCCATAAAATTCGTATTATTCACGTATTATTCTGCGCCCATGCTTCTCGGCCTTATAGTTTCAAGAGATCCTCACGGTATATATATCACAGTTATCAATTATAACCGCATAAACTCTGGATAGTGGATAAAGCGATATACAGATATAGGTATACATATAACTGTATATATGTAGGTTGTAGGAAAATTTATGTACATACATATATACCATATCAAAAGATTGAATGAGACGAAACTCGCAAGGCTAACGATAAATATACATATATATATATATATACATATATATATACATATATGTATATACACGTATGGGGTAAGATATTTCTCGTCTGGGCACCTCGACCTTTAACTCTTTTATGCACATACTTTAATGCCTGCAATAACTGTACATCAGTCGTTGTTTCATCATGGAATGATCCTTAATTGGGCATTGGGTCATCGTATCATATTTATGATACATAGGTATATATACATATATATACATATATATATATATATATATATATATATATATATATATGTATGTGTGTTTAAAATACTGGAAAATAACCGCCGTATAAGAGGTTTTTTGTACGTTGAAATAAAAAAGCAATGAAATATAATAATGATAAAACTTTTTCTCTTTCTTCTTTTTCCGTACGAAGTATGATGTGTAATAAAGACGAAACGAACGACTTTACCATCGGACTATATAATAATAATGATGATAATGATAATAATAATAATAATGTTAATAATTGATACAGCTCAAGAGAGGAGGCGAAAAATTAGGAGTGGATATAAGTAAAGAGAAGATCAACCTGACGCACGTGCAGCAGCATATTATACTTATATATGTATACATATAGCGCCCATATAGCCCATAGCACGGTAAGTCCTGCCGCAGACCGCGTTGGTTGTTTGTACAGTTAGTATAAAGTTTGCTTAGTCTGTGTCTGGATAAATCTGGAACACCAGACCCGATGTCTGGCCCGTTAGTTTGTTTGAGTTTTCGAAATTACATATACGCGGTGCGCGAAGCATTTAAGGAACATTATACTGTACGTATATGTACATACATACATATACATATACCTACGTATACGTATCATGTACGTGAGAAAAAAAAAAAGGAAAAGAAAAGAGAGAGAAAGAGAAAATAATAAAGAAAATACGCGAATTTTAGAGAGAGATAAAAAAAAATAAAAAAATACATTTCGTATGCGTATAAAAAAAAAAAAAAAAAAAAAAAAGAGACTAAATACAAGTAATATTGCAGTCATTGCAATTTGTAATAATAATAATGATATATACGTGTTCATTCTGCTACGTAATAATAATAATATGTATATTTTAATATTGAATGACCAGTTCTATTTCTTTGACGACAAATTGACCCAATATTATACATATGCGTGTATATATGTACATTATATGAATACATATAGAGACAGGAAGATCTCGTTGACGCGTATACATATATACATATACGTATAATATACATATATAATATAGCGGAGAATCTATGAAACAGATTTCTACGCGCAGTTGTATAATCATCGCGTTGCGGTTGTCGTTGCATTGTATGTACGTACGTACGTATTGCAGTTATACACGGGAAAAACCAGCTAGCGCGGACTTATCAAGATGGAAAAAAAAGAAAAAATAAAAAGAAAAAATAGTTAACGTAACACGATACAAAATCAAACCTCTGCGATCGTTCGTTCGTTCGTTGGTTGGTTAGTTAGTTAGTTAAAGTTACGTCAAGGTGCGCGTGAGTCAACAGGTGGCGAACGCGCCAAGTCGACAAACATTTGCCACATATTTATGTATGTACGCGTGTGTATATAGTGTAGGTAGTATATAGAAAAGAAAAAAAAAGAAAAAATTGTACAAATTTACGATACTCTTCCTAAAAAAAAAAAAAAAAAAAAAAAAAACCGTAACATTAAAGGAAATGAAAAAAAAAAAACTGTCAACGGGATCAAAACGAAACGAAATGGACCAAAATCATATTTCTTTCTCCTGTTTTGTATGGATTTTTTTTTTTTTTTTTTTATCTTTTCGTTTCATTTATTTCGAATGCTATACACGGGTATCGATTATTTGAATATTTCACGTCCTCGCTGATAATAGAATTTAATTCGTTATCTATAAGTGTATATATATATACAGATTACATCACGCGGCGGCATGATGATAATCACTAATCGTACAACACATCGATGCTAATAAACGATTATTAGTTCCTGTTACAGGAAACATAATTTTTTTTTTTTGTTTTTTTTTCTTTTTATCAGATAAATGTAAACAGATATAAAACTGTAGACGTACATGTATGTATACTATAAGAAAATACATAATAAGAATTAAAACAAGATTATCGCAACCGCCGTGTCACTGTCACGTGTCTCTCTCTATCTCTCTCTTGCACTCATACCGTAGTGTACAAAAATGATATTTCATAAAAGTTCTTTTTTTTTTTTTTTTCTTCTTTTTCTCTTTTATTTCGTAACCGTAACAAAAGAAGCAAGAAAAAAAAAAAAAAAAAACTAAACCAACTCTCAATCCTTTACGCTTTCTAAACTGATCCTGTTCATCAACCAAATCTATGTTCAATTTCCGTAAATTTTCAATTTATGAATCATACCTGAACGGGTATGAATTTATAAAACGATTCTCATTCGAGAACCGTTTGACGAATAAAGTAACGATAATTTGAGAAAAAAAAAAAAAAAATGAATAAATAAATAAATAATAAAATAATTAAAGAACATCTGAATATGAATAAAAAATAAGTGAAAGCTTTCAGGTCTTTAGTTCGCCAGCTCTTACACACGTTAGCGGCATTCCGTGAGAGACGGAAGTAAGTAAGTCAAGACCTTAGTCGTCGAGATGTGTTGAGAACACCGGTAAACCCCGAAAGCATAAAACCTAGAGCAGTTAAGAAAAAAAAGAAAAACTTTCATATTCCATTTTAGAATC